>JAODAL010069764.1:0-16211 GCA_025379985.1 Phyllomedusa bahiana
GCCACCCCAACCCTTGTTTTACTATAAGGTGTTACAATAGAGTACCTCTTTATAGGTAAAAACCCATAAAAACCCCGTAAGAGCTGGCACAGGGAAAAACCCACTTTTTGTGCTTGTTTAAAAGTTGGGAAACGAAAAAATTTCTAGCCCCTTGGGACCCGGGAAATTTGGTTTATATCTTTAGTAGGAGCGTATGTACATCGGGAACCTGTTGTTGTCAAAAGAAGGGTCCCATAGCTTTTTCAGTGTAATTGATGGGAAACAGGGCAATAAAAAACCGTGTTTAGAAAGCTTCTATATTACCCCCTGGGGATTTGTTGTCGTACATACCGTGTCTTATGCAATCTTTTGGGGTTTTTTACTTCTTTTTTTTAGAATTTTGTAGCTAAAAATATGAAAGAAATGTGATTTTTGTTAAAATCATGGGGCGTCTCTTTTAAATTTTTTTTTCCAGTCCCTGCCCTTTTTCAAGGGAAATGGGGCCTTCCCCCCCAAAAAAAAAAGTTTTTAAAAAAAAAAAAAGTTTTGGTCTATGGCTTAAAAGGACCCCCGTGGTGTGAGGGAAACCTTTTTGGGGGTTGTTGCGTAGCTTAGGGGCCCCCCGTTTGTAGGGCCCCGAAAGCTGCCATGGACGCCTTGAAAGGGGGTATCCTAAAAGGGAAAGGAACCCCTTTTTAAAAAAAAGCTGGAACCCACAGACTACTTTTCCCCTGGTTTTCTATCTAACGATTTTGGGGAAGGGTGTAGAATAACATTGCTACCCCAGCTTTTGGAGTTATAGTTTGTTGACCCCCAATTGCCATAAAGGGGATCTTAAAAAGGGGAATGTTCAGGAAGATAACCCTTTTCAAAAATAAGCGGGGCCTTTTTTTTGTCTACTTATAGTGGGGCAGCCCCAAATTTTTTTCCTGGGGGAAAAAAATTAAACCACCCTTTTTCCCGGACATGCTGAGTCTTCAGAGTGTGGGCCTCCAAAGTTCTAGTAGGGGGGTTTTTTTTAAAGGGTTTGTCTTGATGGGAAAACCTCTTTAAAAAGAGAAGCCAGCTCAAAATTGGGGCCCTCGCCCCTTTACAAAAAAGCTGGGATGAATTGGGCACTTTTAAAGGGAACCCGGCCCCAGGGGCATCGTGCCCCTTTTGTCTTTAAAAATAAGGGGAAAAAGAAAAACTGGGGGATTAAGGGAAAAACTTGCTACCCCTGCTTTTGGGGGTAAAAGTTTGTAACCCGATATTGCATAGGGCATCTGTAAGGAGATGACTCAGGAAGGGAAAAAATTTTTCAAAATAAACTGGGCCTTTTATCTACTTTATTGGTGGCAAACCACACGTTTCGGGAAAATTCATCCCCCCTTATGCCTGGAATGCGGGGGTCTTTTAGGTTTTGGGAAACCCCCAAGTTCAAAAGGGCTTTTTGGGAGGGTTTGTCTTGATGGGACAGCCCCTTTTTAAAAAGAAGCCCGCCAAATTGGCCATCCCCTTCCCTAAAGCGAATTTTAAGTTGGGCACATTAGATGGGGGCCGTGAGGGTCATCGTGCCCTTCTGTCTTTAATACTAAGGGCCAAAAAAAGTTTCTGGGGAAAATGTAGAATTAAAAATTGCTACCATAAACTTAGGGGTCATAGTTTGTAGACCACGATATTGCCATAGGGCATCTTATGGAGATGATCAGGAAGACAACCCTTTTTCAAAAATAACCGGCCCTTGGGGGTTATTTATAGTGGTGGCCCCCAAATATTTTGGGGAAATTTAAAAACTTTTGCAGCAAAAAATTGACATTCACCCAAATGCTTTTGACGGGATTTGTCCTGATGGGGAAGACCTTAACAGAAGGCCAGCTAAAATTTTTAAACCTCCCTTTACATAAAGCTGCATGAATTTTGGGGGAAATTAGATGGGAACGCCTATTAAGGCCCCTTTTCTGCTTGGGGGCATGAGACCTGATTTTCTTGCCCATCTGAGACATGGGGTAGGGTGTACTTTCATATGAGGCCCTTTTATACACCATTGTTTTGTGTGGTTGTGTGGTGTGTGTGTATTTATAAAAACCCTTTTGCTCTTTGTTGTATCCCCCTTAAGTGGCAACAAGATTTGAGAGGTGCGGGGACCCAAAGTTCAATGTTGTGTTGGTCTGGATTGTACGTGGAAGTGTTCGCGGGAAGCCTTGGGTGCAATGCTTCATTAGCCTTGGGAATGTCATTTTGCTGTTTGCTGAGAGGAACTATCAGTGAGACGCCTGCTGTTTATTTAAAGGGGTTGTCTCGCTACAAGTTTTGGGTTTTTTTAATTTAAAGACTTTAAAAAACAAGATTTTGCAATTATTTTTCATTACAAATGTCCATGTTTTTGACTAGCCCGTAGTTTACTACTTCACTTCTCAAATTTCTTAGCACCCCCCTGTTGTCCTTACACTGGCTGTCAGGTTTAAGCTCATCCCCTTTTTAAAGAAGGGTCAGAAAGGGGCCCCTCCCACAGAAGCTTCTGGAGGGGAGGGGGGGGGGGGAGGAGGACTTGGCGTCTGTGTCCAAACTGCTTGGGTTAACCCCGGGGGGTGCCTGCTTCCTCCGCCTCTACACAGATGATTGCAGCGTGACCCCGTGTTTTTTACTATTCATGAATGTCTTTGGGAAATGTGACTATACTAATATATAGAGATCAGGCATGTAATACTTTATGTTCTCCCGTATTAGTGAGACATCCCAGTATAGTAACACTTCCCCTTTGTTGTGGAGATGTTGGGGACTTGTAAGCTAAGCAGGGGATATAGGAACACATGCATCCCCTCTGCTCTATTAGCACACAGCTTTCATATTCCTCTTCACTCCTATATCAGCCCTCTCCTTCAACACACCTAGGCAGGCACACACAGGGTGAACTCTGAGAGCAAACCCCCCCCCCCCCCCCCCCCCCCTGTATAGAAGTTACGTAGCTGCCTGTGTTTTGCTGAGGGAGGGGGGAGAGGGAGCTGAACAGAACAGACAAGAAAACACGCCTCAGTTCAACTTACCAGGGACACTGACAGGCTGAAAGCTCGTAATGAGACAACTCCTTTAATGAACTCGTAATGAACCTTGACATATTTCACTGTTTATTGGAAAATCTTCTACTTCGATGGAAAAGCCTTGTCTTAATGTTCTTCTGTATTTACAGTGAAAGAATTTAGACTGAGATATCTCTCATGCAATAAACTCTATGGCTGACTGTAGCGTACAGGAGGAGGATTTGGGGCCAACTCTGTAATAGGATAGCCCTCATACTTCTCCCCCTTACATTCATTGTGAGTGTCCCCCTTTATGTTGGATGCTAACCAGTTTATTGTGTCCCTAATTGCTGCCCGTGTATTACAGCCACGCTATATCATACACTCCTCTATTTGGTGTAATCAGTAGCTGTCAGGTCACCCCCCTGTCTGTGCCACCAGGCACCAGGACAAATGGTTTCCTAGCTGATAGTTTTCAGGTGGAGGAGATGCCAGGCGTCTGCATGGTCCCATGCAGTGGTTGATACCGAAGTGCTGGCAACTGTTGTGACATTCAGCCACCGAGGGGCAGGATAAGGAATAAAAGGGGAGAGTTGGGCGCCAAAATGGAGAGTACAGAGCAGCCGGGTGTAGTGTTATGGACAACTGCTTACAGTCTGCTGCATATCCGAGAACACCTATGGGCTGGAGGAGAAGGTTGGAGGACCTAAAGAGCCAGGAGGCACCATCATAACTAGTTCACCCAACTCAGTGAATCCTCAGGCATATTGTAAGGTCCCCGCTGAAAATTGATCGTACCGCTGTTGTGAAAATGAAGTTATTCTCTTCATCATGGACATCATAGTAAAAAGAAGCCTGTCTTGTAAGAATAAAGGCTAATACAAGTGTTGAGTGTTAAAGGAGTGTCCTCACCATGCTGTTTCACAGAGCCTGCTCTTCACAGTCAGCTTCAGGCTCCCACTTCCTGCTCAGGCTGTGGGTGGTTCTACAGCTTCAGGCTCCCACTTCCTGCTCAGGCTGTGGGTGATTCTACAGCTTCAGGCTCCTACTTACTTTTTGGGCTGTGGGTGGTTCTACAGCTTCAGGCTACCACTTCCTGTTCAGGCTGTGGGTGGTTCTACAGCTTCAGGCTCCCACTTACTGTTCATGCTGTGGGTGATTCTACAGCTTCAGATTTCCACTTTCCGTTCAGGCTGTGGGTGGTTCTACAGCTTCAGACTCTCACTTCCTGTTCAAGATGTGGGTAGTCCCACAGCTTCAGGCTCTCACTTCCTGTTAAGACGGTGGTAGTTCCACAGCTTCAGGCTCCTACTTCCTGTTCAGTTTGTGGGTGGTTTTACAGCTTCAGGCTCCCACTTCCTGTTCAGGCTGTAGGCAGTTCTACAGCAGTAACTGACATTTCAGCTCTGCTGATCCTATCTTAGCTTATTAGCGGCACACTGTTAATGGAGTAGTCTGAATGGCCTGGCACAAGAATACAGAGCACTAAAGGGTTAAGCTTGTAAGAAATAAACATAAAGCTCCTGTGTTGCCGATAGGACACAGCAGGGACTGACGTCACTGTCAGCCAGGGCTCTAGAGCAGAGAGAGGTGGTCAGTAACCTAGGAAAGCTTATGTACACAAACCAGAGATCAGAACTGCTCTAACTTTGAAAGAAAGCAAAATCAGAACAGCAACGTATTTGCTAATGGTCTTTATTTAGCTGTGCTTATATGTTTAAAGCTAATAAATGTGAAGGAAGTACCCCTTTAAAGCCAGGTCATTAACTTCCTTTTTTTGTGATGTTCTAACCAATAGTAAAATGACCAAAGTCCATGGTGGGTAAGACCGGTGGTCTTTTAGGCACTACTTCATATAGTTATTTGTATACTGTATACAAATTTTCGGCATTCTATATAGCAATGCCATACATGGGCCAAATAAAGCCCCCATGCAATTTCTTGAACAAGACTGCTACACAGCAATACTACCATATATACGTCAAACATAATATACTGTACTGCCTTAGTGGAAGGGCAACGTGGCCTAATGGTGGGCTATCCCACTCCACAAACTGGTGCCAGTGGTGCTCCATATGCAGGATATCCCTACTATGGTTATGGTCCATCTTCCCGAGAAGACAACATTGAGGTGACAGAGTCAACTCTAAGCCCCAGTCCTGACTGGAGATGAAGAACCAAATGATTTCAGGACTGCCGGGCGCCTGATGCAGACGTAATTGTGAAGTGACACTAATCTCCTGTAATCCCTTCTCTTGCAGTCGCTGGCTTCCAGTGTAGAGACAGATATCGGATCAGTGTGTGAAACTGACAGAGCTCCAAGAAACAAAAAGAAGGAGTGAGTATCAACGTACGCCAAGGCTCCATGTATACCAGGGTAGTGCCACCTCCAAAGCCTAGGACAGGGTGGCACGCTGGTCAGCAATGGGGGCTGTGTTTTTTTTTTTCTTCCATAGTCAACTTTTTTAAGATGTTTGGTCGGACCCCCTTCCAACCAGTAGCACCAATACTGAAATATAAAGGGTTCCCCCCTCCGGTCTTCTTCAGATCTGTGTATAATTGAAGCTTCGGTCTCATAATCATCATGGACGCAATGTCATGTAGTCTGATCTTTGCGTTTTGTATTGACGTTTCTTTACTAGTGATGTAATATCCCAAAGCAACACTTAGATGATGTGGCCATGTTACCCAGTCCCAATAAAGACCATCAGGGGCCTTCTATAGTAACAAAGTGTATCCCAGGTATTCCTATTTCACTATGTCCTAGTGGTCTTTGCTATTAAGGGGACTTATGTCAGACTACCCCTTGAATAGCTATGGGTTTCCCATGTGGCCAAGTTACCCAGTCCCAATAAGGACCATCAGGGGCCATCTATAGTAGCAAAGTGCATCCTGGGTATTTCTATTTCACTATGTCCTACAGGCCTGTGCTATTAAGGGGACTTATATCGGACCACCCCTTGAATAGCTGTGGGTTTCCCATGAGGCCAAGTTACCCAGTCTCAATAAGGACCATCAGGGGCCATCTACAGCAGCAAAGTGTATTCCGGGTGTTCCTATTTCACTATGTCCTACAGGTCTGTGCTATTAAGGGGACTTATGTCGAACCACCCCATGAATAGCTATGGGTTTCCCATGTGGCCAAGTTATCCAGTCCCAATAAGGACCATCAGGGGCCATCTATAGTAGCAAAGTGCATCCTGGGTATTTCTATTTCACTATGTCCTACAGGTCTGTGCTATTAAGGGAACTTATATCGGACCACCCCTTGAATAGCTGTGGGTTTCCCATGGGGCCAAGTTACCCAGTCCCAATAAGAACCATCAGGGGCCGTCTACAGCAACAAAGTGTATTCCGGGTGTTCCTATTTCATGATGTCCTACAGGTCTGTGCTATTAAGGGGACTTATGTCGGACCACCCCTTGAATAGCTATGGGTTTCCCCTAGTTTCCTATAGTAACATAGAAGATAACCCCAACCTATAACCCTGCAGTGTTGATCCAGAAGAAGGAAAAAACCCCTAGGAGTCAGATGCCAGTTGGCCCATACAAGAGGTAGAATTCCACCATTACAGCCTTTGGTGGCCCCAGCCTCCATAGTGTCGCTGCTCTTACAGTAAAGAATCCTCTGTGATGATGGTGGAACCTTCTTTCCTCTAGACGCCCACTTGTCATGGTTACAGGCCTAGTTGTAAAAAGAGAGAGAGTACTGTCCTTTCACATATTTGTACATGGTAATTAAATCCCCCCACCCAAACCATCTGATAAACTGTTTTGATTTTGCAATCCACCCATTCCCTTAACCAGCTTGCTTGCCCTCCTCTGCACCCGCTCTAGTTCTGTTCTTATTATACTCCAGAGTCCAAAACTGTACAATATTCCATATTTGACTTCATCAGAGATTTGTATAGAGGCAAAACTACGTTCCTATTGTGAACATTTTTGCTTTTTTTAATGCAACCCATTATTGTATTTGCCTTGGCAGCAGCTGCCTGGCATTGGTTACTGAATTTATGTCTACTGTCTCCAATATCCCCAAGTCTTTTTCAGAGGCAGTAACATGTCATATATTACATAATTGCACTGTTTGTTTCCTCGGCCCAAGTGCATGACCTTATATTTAGCCACATTAATCTTCGTTTGCCATCTCTCCGCCCAAGCCTCCAGCTTTCCTAGATCCCTCTACAATATTCTATTATCCTCCTCTATGTCAATTACCTTACAGAGCTTTGTATCCTAAGCAAATATTACAATTCTGCTCTGTCTACAAGATCAGTAATAAATATATTGAAAACAAGTGGACCCGAAACTGACCCCTGTGGCACTGTGACCACTCCTTCCAATACTGACCTCTGTAATATCCCACTAGTATCCATTACCCCTCCAATACTGACCCCTGTGGTACCCCACTAGTAACTGTGACCCTTCCAATACAGAACCCCTGATGCTGTTGCCCCCAACTAACCCACTTACTTATGTGACTACTGCAATACTGACCCCAGCAATACCTGACTAGCAACTGTGACACCTCCAATACTGACCCCTGTGAAACTGTGACCCCTCCCTCCCCTGGGGTAACACACTACTGTCCATAACCCCTCCAATACTTACCCCTGTGGTCCCCCACTAGTAACTTTGACCCTTCCAATACTGAACCCTATGGTGGCCCACTAATAACTGTGACCCCTGCAATACTGTCAACGGCAATACCCCACTAGCAACTGTGAACCCTCCAATACTGACCCCTGTTGTTCCCCACTAATAACTGTGACCCCTCCAAAATCGAAAACCTGTGATACACTACTAGTATTCATGACCCCTCCAATACTGACCCGAGCAATAACCCACCAGCAACTGTGACCACTCCAATACTGACCCCTTTAGTCCCCTACTAGTAACTGTGACCCCCTCCCATGCAGACCCCTGTGGTTCCCTAACTAGTAACTGGGAACCCTCCAATACTAACCACTGTAATACCCCACTAGTAACCGGGACCCCTCCAATAGTGACCCCTGTGACACCCCACTAGTAACCGGGAACCCCTACAATACTGACCCCAGCAATAACCCACCAGCAACTGTGACCCCTCCAATACTGACCACTGTAGTCCCCCACTAGTAACTGTGACCCCTTCCAATGCAGACCCCTGTGGTCCCCCCACTAGTAACCGGGACCCCTCCAATACTGACCCCTGTAATACCCCACTAGTAACTGTGACCCTCTCCAATACTGACCCATGTAATACCCCACTAGTAACTGTGACCCTCTCCAATACTGGCCCATGTAATACCCCACTAGTAACTGTGACCCTCTCCAATACTGACCCCTGTAATACCCCACTAGTAACTGTGACCCCCTCCAATACTGACCCCTGTAATACCCCACTAGTAACTGTGACCCTCTCCAATACTGACCCCTGTAATACCACACTAGTAACTGTGACCCCCTCCAATACTGACCCCTGTAATATCCTACTAGTAACTATGACCCACCTCCAATACTGACCCCTGTAATACCCCACTAGTAACTGTGACCCCCTCCAATACTGACCCCTGTAATACCCCACTAGTAACTGTGACCCCTCCAATACTGACCCCTGTAATACCCCACTAGTAACTGTGACCCACGCCAATACTGACCCCTGTTATCCCCTACCTAGTAACTGTGACCCACATCCCAATAACTGAACCCCTGTAATAAACCCCACATTAGTAATTGTGAACCCCCAATACTGACCTATGTTTATACCCCAACGTGTAATATGGACCATGTCCATAAGCCCCTTAATACCACTAGTAACTGTGACCCCCTCCAATTTCTGACCCTCGTAATATCCTACTAGTACATGACCCACCTCCCAATACTGACCCTGTAATAACCCCACTAGTAACGTGACCCCCAATACTGACCCTGTAATACCCCACTAGAAACTGGTGACCCCCCAATACGACCCTGTAATACCCCACTAGTAACTGTGACCCCCTCCAATACTGACCTCTGTATTACCCCACTAGTAACTGTGACCCCCTCCAATACTGACCCCAGTAATACCCCACAAGTAACAGTGGCCCCCTCCAATACTGCCCCCTGTGCTACCCCACTAGTAACTGTGACCCCTCCAATAGACCTTTGTATTTCCCCCCTATAACGTGACCCCCTCCAATACTGACCCCTGTAATACCCCAGTAGTAACTGTGACCCCCTGTAATACTCCTCTAGTAACTGTGACCCCCTCCAATCCAGACCCCTGTGGTCCCTCCACTAGTAACCGGGACCCCTTCTATGGTGAACACTGTAATACCCCACTAGTAACTGTGACCTCCCCCAATACTAACCCCTGTTGTCCCACACTAGTAACTGTGAGCCCTGTAATAACCCCACTAGTAACAGCGACCCAATCAGAGCATGTTCCAATTATAACCTGTCTCTATCATTGAGCCAATTGTGAACCCATTTACTTATATTTTCCCCCAGTAAGCGTCCGAGATATGGACTAATGTCCATAAGCCTTTAATGAGGGCCTCTAGAATACAACATCTCCCGTGTCTTCCATGTTGTTCGTCAGACCTCGGTACAGGTCATGCAGTCTGTAATAGTTCCAGTCGATTTTTGTCACGGTCCCAGCTAATTTTCCTTTGCTAATAAAACATCTGATATTCACGTAGAGCAGGAAATGAGTGACATGTAAGTCTCCGCTAGCACACCAGGCTTGTCAGCCTCGATGCCAGATCCATCCTTGACATAACCCATCCCCCCCCCCCCCCCCCACCCCGGCTTTTCTTCCGTGGGTTTACAGCCACCTCAGGGGTAATGAAGCATTACACTGTTAGCATTGAAATCAATGGTCACAGGGAGGCTTTTTGTGGCCGCTCATCAATCTGTATATTGGTGTGAATGTGTAATAATGTATATATGATGTATCACCTTCCTTCTCTCAGACAGAAGCACAAAAGAAGTCATTTGTCTCTGTTCCGGCTGTGGCCATCTCACTCGTCTCACATTACACGGTAATTGCCCCTCTAATATGATCTATGTGTATTTACTGTGTGAGTCCGGTGCCGGAGTTACAGCTCAGGATTTGTAGGTGCAAAAAACTTCTGTGCACAGTTCATATTCTGTCTTAATTATAGGTTTCTTCTTATGCACTGTTTTTGGGACCCCTTAGCCACCAAGGCTCTTGTGCCACTGCTACCTCTGAGCCCCCTATAGTTACACAACTGGACGTGTCTCGGGGTACAGTGCTTTTAGTTGCTTTAACTGCTGGTTATTGTAAGGAGAATTACATAAGTTGAAAAAAGTCATATGTCCATTAAGTTCAACCAAGGGTGGGGAAAATGTGGATGAATATGGGGGATCTGGAATTGTTAAGCTTTGTTTCCCCTATTGATGAAGACTTTTGAACCAATATGTCCATCAAGGTCAACCAAGGATGGGGAAATATGAGGATAAAGGGAGGGTGATAGGGAATTTTAAGCTTTGTTCCCCTTTTGATGAAGACTTTTGAACCAATATGTCCATCAAGTTCAACCAAGGGTGGGGAAAGATGTGGATGAAAGTAGAGGGATCTGGAATTTTTAAGCTTTGTTTCCCCTATTGATGAAGACTTTTGAGCCAGTATGTCCGTCAAGTTCAACCAAAGGTGGACAAAGATGTGGATGAAGGGATGGGGATCTGGAATTTTTAAGCTTTGTTTCCCATATTGATGAAGACTTTTGAACCAATATGTCCATCAAGTTCAACCAAGGGTGGGGAAAGATGTGGATGAAGGGATCTGGAATTTTTAAGTTTTGTTTCCCCTATTGATGAAGACTTTTGAACCAATATGTCCATCAAGTTCAACCAAGAGTGGGGAAAATATGGATGAAGGTAGAGGGATCTGGAATTTGTAAGCTTTGTTTCCCCTTTTGATGAAGGCTTTTGAACCAATATGTCCATCAAGCTCAACTAAGGGTGAGGAGAGATGTGGATGAAGGGAAGGGGATAGAGAAATTTTAAGCTTTGTTTCTCCTACTGATGCAGACTTTTGGAACCAATATGTCCATCAAGTTCAACCAAGGGTGGGGAAAATGTGAATGAAGGTAGAGGGATCTAGAATTTTTAAGCTTTGTTTCCCTTTTTGATGAAGACTTTTGAACCAATATGTCCATCAAGCTCAACTAAGGGTGGGAAAAGATGTGGATGAAGGGAAGGGGATAGGAATTTTTAAGCTTTGTTTCCCCTATTGATGAAGATTTTTTAACCAGTATGTTCATCAAGTTCAACCAAGGTTGGGTAAAATGTGGATGAAGGGATGGCGATGGAATTTTTAAGCATTGTTTCCCCTTCTGATGAAGACTTTCGAAGACAAGAATCAATCTGTCCTAAGGACGATTTCATTCCTGATCCCAAAATTGCCATCAGACTGGATCTAGATATTTTATATGGCTACATAAGTACTAATAATGTTTAGTTCTATGTAGTTAGGATCAAACATTTCCATGGTCCTCCTGGTGCCCTTAACCCTTTGCCCATGATGTACTATTATATCATGGAAACCACATTGTTTCCATGAAGGACCTAATTGTGTGTCATACTAATGGTAACATAGTCACATAGTACGGTTGAAAAAATACTTATTTCCATCAAGTTCAACCAAGGGTGGGGAAAATGTTGATGAAGGGAGGGAGATAGGAAATTTTTAATCTTTGTTTCCCCTGCTGATAAAGACTTGGATTCCATAAGGCAAGAACCGATCTGCCCTAAATGAATATTTAATTTCTGCTCCCAAAATTGTCATCAGACCGGATCTAGAATTTTATATGGCTACATAGATATTAGTATTTTTTTTAGTTTCAGGAAAGTTATCTAAGCCTTGCTTGAAGCCCTCACCTGTCCTTGCTGTAACCAACTCCTATGGCGGCTATTCCACAGATTCACAGTTCTCATGGTGAAGAAGGCTTTTTTCCTCTGGATATTGAATCTTTTTTTCTCTAGATGAAAGGAATGTCCCCTTGCCTTTTGAGGAGGCTTTACATGAAATAGCTTTTCCCCATACTTTTTGTATGGGTTATTTATAGACGTATATAAATTAATCATGTCACCCCATCGTCTTTTCTCAAGGCTAAATAAGTTCAATTCTTTTAACCTTTCTTCATAACTAAGATGCTCCATTGCCCTTATTAGTTTGTCTCCGCCATCACTTCCTAGTGTTCCAGTTCAGATTTGGGTTGGGACGATTCAGCCTTACCTGAATTTTGGGTAACCAATTGGCAACCTGCAGGGAAATTGGGAAGCCAATTGGAAACCTGCCAGACAGGAAACAGGAAGCGTATTATACACTTCCTTTTTCCTGTTTGGCTGGCAGGCTTTTTTTTTTTTTGGTCTCCCGATTTCCCTGCAGGTTACCAATTGATTGCCCAAAATTCAAGTCAGGCTAAATTGTCCCAACCCAAACCCAAAGTGGAGACAAATCTTCTATGCTTTTACCATTAGTACGACATTTAGGTCATTCATGAAAACTGCACATTTCCCATGATATAATAGTACATCATGGGGCGGCAAGAGGTTAAAATTACCAGGAGGACCATAGAGATGTTGGAAACCAATAAAAAGCTCAGCAGCCAGACAGGAAAAGGGAAGTGTGAAATACACTTCCTCTTTCCAATATGGCTGGCAGGTTTCCAATTGGCTTCCCGATTTCCCCACAAGTTGCCGATTGGTTGCCCAATCCAAAGCACAACACTGCTTACTGGTGCCATTTGTATCAAACAGTCATGACCCTGCTGTAATGGCATTTACCCCTTAGATGCTGCAGTCAAAAGCTACCACAGCATATAAGGGGTTGGACAGAGGGAGGGGGCTCTGTAAACCTATTATTTCACCAGTGACACAATTGTGAGTTACTGATGGATTCTCATGGCAGCCGGGGGCCTAATACAATGCAGCATTGTACTAGGCCCTGACAGGCATACAACACTGTAGTACACAAGCATTGCAGTGTATTATACTAGCGATCAGGTAATAGCATGCTCAACTGCCTAGTTGTGTTAAAAAAAAAAATTAAAAGTTAAATAAAGTGTTTAAACATATTATAACAAAAACTCCTAAATATTTTTCTTTCCTAATTTCCAAAATTACTGTTTTTTTTTGTTCACCCCACTGAATAAAATATGATAAAAAGGTCAGAAATACCAATATGTAGAAATGATTTAAACAATTATTTTTATTGTGCAAAAGTAATAAAAACTAAAAAGAAACTACATACATTTGGTATAGCTATAATTGTACAATTAAAGAGGAATACAACTCCAAAAATTGACGAATGAATGTTCTTCCCATTGCCTCAACAGAAAGAAATGAATATATTTTTTTGTAATACATTATATGAAGCCATTAAACCCATCTTTGAAAATACAAGGTCTCTTAGGCGAAGTTCACACGGATTAAACACGCCGTAATTGCGGGACGGATTTTGCCCGCATTTACAGCGTGTATACGGGGCGTGGCGGGGGCGGCAGCT
Organism: Phyllomedusa bahiana; assembly: GCA_025379985.1. NCBI lineage: Eukaryota > Metazoa > Chordata > Amphibia > Anura > Hylidae > Phyllomedusa > Phyllomedusa bahiana. Next base: position 13,476 of record JAODAL010069764.1, read on the forward strand.
CGCCGGCCCCATAGACAGCCATTATCCACGGCGCGTATCCCGTATCTATGAGAACTGTGGATTACCGTAATGACTGGGACGGATGTCAGCTGTATTGCAGCACAAATACAGCGCGCAATACGGCTGAAATCCATCCCAAAATAAGCCGTGTGAACAAGCCCTTAAAGGTACATAATGAAAAAAAATACAAGGATTAAAAAAAAAAAAAAATTTACTTGTCCATAGAAGGTTAAAGGGGTTTTCTGTGCCCTTGTTAAGAAGATTTCACCTCATATTCACCTCATGTGCTGCTGCGGCATGCTGGCACTTGTCGTTCCACAGCTTCTATTTTGGGAACACAGTGCCACATGTTTTTACTGGATACTGCCTCTGCACGGGCACATAGAGAACTGTCAGAATTTTTTTTAATACATGTATATTAGAAAATTGTATGATTTCCTATAATATACATAATAATAAAGTGGAAAAACCCTTTAATAGACCCTCCACCCAGCAAAGGGCTATTATGGTGGTCATTCCTTGGGGGCATCCTGCTGCCAGAGAGTACATTACTAGGATGATAACAACATACAAATTATTTTGGGTTTTCTGTGGATGGCGAAAAGGGGGCACTATCTTTTTTTTATGGCAGCGTGTATAGCTTTTGGGAGGGTGGGACCTATTTTTGACCACAGATGGTTGGGTAGCTAATTGTATGTTGATACATAATACTAGCATATGGGTTTTGGGGTTTTAAAATATACCTCACCCCACTTTATTTGGTACACCATGCTAGTAAGGGTTTGGGCCCCCTTTTGCCTTTAGAATCCCCCAATTCTTGTGGCATAGATTTTCCAAAAGTGTTGCAACAGCTCAATTGGGACCCAAGGGGCCCAAAGAGGCCCAAAAAAATATTCCCCACACCATGACACCCCCACCACCACCGAACCGTTGATACAAAGGGGGATGGATCCCCTCTTTTATGTTGTTGACGCCAAAATTCTGAACCCCCACCCTCCCAATGTCGCAGCAAAAAATCGAACTCAAATCAACCCGGGGAACTTTTTTCCAATCTTCTACTGCCAATTTCGATGAGCTTGGGGAAATTGGAGCCTCAGTTTCCTGTTCTTACTAAAGGATGGCACCCGGTGGCTTCTGCGCGTAAACCCTCTGCCTCAAAGTTCGCCTACTGTGCTTCAAGATGCTTTCTGCCTACCCTTGGGTTTTAACGGGTGGGTATTTGAGTCACTGTTGCCTTTCTTCACTCGAACCAGTCTGCCCATTCTCCTTTGCCTCGCATCACAGCATTTCCGCCCACAGGACTGCCGCCCCTGGAGTTTTTTTTTTTTTCGGGCCATTCTTTGAAACCCAGAGAGGTTTGCGTGAAAATCCCAGGAATACAGTTTCGAAATACCAACCAGCCCTTCGGCACCCAAAAACCATGCACGTTCAAAGGCACATCAATCACCTTTTTTCCCCATACTGATGCTCTTTGAACTGCAGAGAATTGTCTTGACCATGTCTACATGCCAAATCACTGAGTTTCCGCCAAAGTGATTGCTGATTAAAATTAAGTGTTAAACGAGCAGTTTGGAACAGGTGTACCTAATAAAGTGGCCGGTGAGTGTATATATATATATATACTAGTATAATGCATCAACATACAATTAGCTACCCAACCATCTGTGGTCAAAAATGGGTCCCACCCTCCCAAAAGCTGTACACACTGCCATATAAGAAAGATAGTGCCCCCTTTTCGCCATCCACAGAAAACCTATAGTTGCCCTCCAGCGCTCCCAATTATTTCAACGACAAATGGCAGCCATATTGACCCCACAAAATTGGCACCGTAACCCCAAATACATCCTTTGGGGGAGTTTTACATCACTTTTTACCCCGGGAAAAGGGGAAGGCTCACTTGACCTACAAAAAATTTACGATGACATATGTTTTTAATGTGTGATTTATTATTTTATTTCGGGGGGGACGGGGGATTTTTCATGTATATGTAGTCTTTTTCCCTGATGTACCTCATCGCTCTCCATTACAGGCCAAGCACAGAAGAAGTTCAGAACTGGGGGCACTCTCTTGATAATCTCCTTTCTCACCCATGTGAGTAAGATCATCAGGTTTAGGTTTTTATTGCCTTTTATATGTTTTATTTTTTACACATTTTTTCTGAATGTTTTCTTATTTTCTCTGTTTGTACTGTATAATTTTTACATATTCTTTTCCCCTATTTTTCATCCTGGAAACCAAATATTTGGGGTCCCTTTTGCCCTGTCGGATGACACTGTCCTCGTCTGTGCAGAGTATTTGATTTAGGCCGTTTGTAATTAACTTCTTATCAGTGAAGACATTATCAGGGATTTGCTTGACCTCGTCATCCAGCCAAAAGAGTGCGGCCCCATCTTGGGGCCACCCTTTTTTGATTCGGTACTCATCTCCCCAGAAGCCCAAAAATACCAAAATTTACCTCCGTTTAGGCACAATTGGGCTACAACGTAAAAATTCGCAGTTGATCAACCGGCAGGGGGTAACCCGTGCATGCTTTCCCCTTTGGTCCTCATTAGGCACAGTCATTTTTATTGGGCTAACCGGGGGGTGTTTTTCCTTTTAAAGGGTTTTACCACAAAAGGGATTTCATGCCTGGGTTTTTCCCGCTTTACTTTTAGTGTGTTCAGGAAAAAATGTTGGTTTTGTTTGGGGCCATTATATATTCACCCAGAACTTGACATCACCAGCCTTTCCCCCCAG
>JAODAL010069765.1:0-16211 GCA_025379985.1 Phyllomedusa bahiana
ATAACATTTACTTTTCCCTTAAATTTTGAAAAAGGGTTTTGTAAGAAAAATCTTATTTTGTTTTTTCATATCTATACTATAATTTGTGTACAAAGTCTATCTTGTCATTTCGTCCTTACTCTACTTACTCATCTCCACAACATTATTTTCACACTCCAGCGGGTGTACAGAATTCTCCAGTGCATCAAAACCTATATGAGCCGTCCTGAATTAATTACCTCCTTCAATCTCAGTTCAGTAATAAGTCTCTGTGGGAATTGATTGAATTAAAAAAGTTCCTGGCAGACTAAGTTGAAACAGCTTTGAGTATTCTATTAAAGTGTAGCAGTTTATTTCTTACAGATAAATGCCAAATTTTTTTACCCCGGGGAGAGCAAAAATAAACCTTTTTTTTGGGGAAGTGTACATTTGATACTTGTTTACTTCTGTTCTTAAAGTGTTAACAAAAAAAGAAAGGTTTTCCCAGCCAGATTTACTTTAAAAATAATTTAAAACATGTTGCTGCAGAGTTCTTGGAAAATGGGCCACACACATAAGATTACATAAAGGATTGTATTGCTGTTTTGAGACACCTGATTGTTGTACATAATGGTGTCATCGGACTGTACTGGCAGTAGTCTTTTCTAAGTCTATGATCAAATTTTATGGTATCCTGAAATAAAGGCTGAAAAATTCTTTTAGCCCTAAAGTCAAAGCACTGGGCCCACCCGTTACACTGCATTTTAAACCATAAAATGAGTTAAAAAAAAATGACTATGGCCACTTACTGGTGTACTACCAATACTAATGGTGCTCCTGCTTGAAATTAGCAAATGGTATCGTGACAAATTTTCTATATATGATATCCTTTACGGTGGGCATTCAAAAGCACACTAATTTTGAAGCATTTTTTGTTTATATTTTTAGCTATTATAAGAAATTAGCACATTGTGGATTCTCTTCTACAAAAGAATGGAATCCAATACAAAGAATAGTTTACAAAGGTGAGGCAACACCAAGCTATCTGGACTTTGCCCACTGGTGGTGGGCATGGTTTTCCTTATCATTTAGGTTTGCTATTTCACCTAACTAAACTTAGGCATGTTTAGTTATTGTTAAAATTTCAACTACATCTACTGTAAATTTGTTCTAAGCATCTACTACTCTGAAATAACATTGCTCTCCTTCTTTCTCTCAGTTTTTGAATATCAGAATGTGGATAGGGAGAAGTTTCTGTGATGGGAATGTAACATAAGAAGTAGATGATCAGAGTATAAATAAGGGGAAAAGAAACATAAAGGCTGGGGGCCGAACCCCCTAATTTGCCATTTGTGAAGGAGAGAAACACTACGGGCAGACTTTAAAGAGGGGGGGAGATTTTCATCCTGGGGCATCAGTGTTTTATATATTTTTTTTTTTTTTAAAAAAAAAAAAAGAAAGGGGTCAGAGGGCCGTCGTAGACGGGGGTTTATTTTCACCGGGGTGGCTGGCCCTCGTGATATAAAAAAAACATATTTTATATTCCCAGCAACTTTTATTTCCGCTGACAGTGTTTCTGGTAGGTTTCGGGTGGGTTTTTTTTATGGAGCGGCCAAAGTCTGGGTGGGAGGGTGCCCCAATCTCCCCCCAGGATTACCAGCCAATAAAAGGCAGCGGGTTTGTAGGGGGTCGGGGGGGTGGTTTCTGGACCTGAAACCGGGAAAACTGTGTACTCCCTGAGCTGTGAGGCTGTGTGGACCTGAAGGTAGCCTTTGCCATTGGGGAATATTATGCCTGCATTTACCTGAAGCGGATTTTTCTTAAAACCGTTTTTTTTTTTGCTGAACCAAGCGTTTTTGGTTTGAACCACTGGTAAAAAATAAAACAATCTTTATTTTGGGCTAAAACCCTTGTGCCTGGCTTGCCTTTGTGCTGACCCTCCAATTGGTGCCGGATGGGGGCAAACCCTGAAATAAGGAGTGATGCCCCTGGGTAAAAGGAGAACGGGGTTAAAGAAACCAGTCTAAAGGGCATGGGGACTACTCAAGCCCTGGTCCGGGCCCCAAGACAGCACAGCAAGCTACACGGGGGCGGTGGGGCCCAGCAAGAGACCAACAAGCTCTTCCCAAAAAGGGCGGTGTTAACCCGTCGGTCAGAGCCAGAGAAGTGGAGGCCACCCCAACCCCCAGGGGAAACCCCGAAAGCCGGAGAAATGAAACGGAAGGCGTTACAGAAAATTGACGCCGGGGAAAGGGCGGGGCCTACATTCGGGGGTTTGAGGGGGTGTGCCCGGGGAAAAGTTACCCCCGGGGGCAGTGGGTGAGGTCATACCCCCTTTCCTCATGGCGACCCTCAAAAGGCCTTTTGTTTTGCCCTCGGGACCCCAAAAAGAATATGGAAAGAAAAGGGGGGAAATTCTGGCGCGACTGGGAGTAATGTAGCCGTCCCCCCAAGAGTGCATCGCTGGGGATACGAAAGGTAAGCCAACAAGATCCCAAAGTTCGACCGTTTCTCTCTCCAGAAGTGGCTTCACCCGGAACCGCACTCCGCCCAAATGGCCGAGGGGTCTCTGGACGGTTCGTACACTGCTCCCGGGGCCCCTACAGTGCGGGGGGCACGGGGGGGATCCCAGAGTTGGACGAGCTCGTCGGGCTAGTCGAGCGTTATGTGCCAGAGCTCCCTGATGGTCGGGGAGACCGGGTCCAGTACTGGGGGGCCGGGAGGGGTAGTACACCCCCCAAAAGGGGACCAAGGCCCTTGGGGGCGCTCCGGCAGTAGGGGGGGGACTGACCTCAGGTCAAGGGGTTCGGCCGTGACATTCTGCTGGAGATGTAAAACCCTGGTAAAAGCCCCCCCCAGTGCACAACCCCGCTGACCCTATGGATTTTTTATGGGGCAGGCGCTGCCTGGTTTTGGGCACCCCTGTCTGCAGCGTAAACCCACCAAGGGGAGGGCCCCAGGCGTCCCAAAAGCCCTATAAATGGCCCCAAAGGTTCGGACTCCTGGACTCCGGGATTTTGGTGCCCGCTAAGGGCCACACCCCCGCATTTTATTCCCGGGGAAAAAGGAAAGGGGGTGATATGACCAGGGAGACACCAAGCATTACCCCGGGGCGCGGGTGGCATTGGCACAGGCCGGACCAGTATTCCCCCCGGTCGGTGTTGTCACGAACTTGATGCCCCAAATTTTTGTGGGTCGGGACTTTCCTTGTTTGGGACCCTAGGGAAAAAAAAGCAGTTCCCCGCATAACTCCCCGAAGGCCAAGAAGTACAGGTAAGGGAGGGCTAAAACCCCCTGATAAACCCTCTGTCGTTTTTGGGGGGAGATCAGGAGGGGGGGGGAAAGCCAACTCTGAGACCCCATGTCCTGACTTGGGGGTACCGGGAAAAGTTTGGAACCGCCCACTCAGGGATTTAACTTTAAAAGGGGGCATTAGAGCAGGCCCTGTACGATGGTTTTCCCCCAGAGCCAGGGGGAGAGCTACCCCATTTTTGCAGTAAAAAATAATTTATTATACCGAGTACCAAAGTAAGGGGGAATGGCCCCCTTTGTAGGGGGGCCCTACGGGACCATGGTTCTAGCCGGGGCCCATTCACATGTTTTGGGGTTCACCTTGGTGGGAAAAAAACCCGGGAGGGGTGTTCAAAGGTTTTACTAGCCGGGGGTTTAAGGGGGAAAAAAAAAGGATTTTTGCATCGTGCCCCTGTGCCGGTAACTCCCCGGTGGCCCATTTCGTAGCCCCTGGTTCCCTTACCAATTATAGAAGTCCCTTTTTGAGGGGATTGCCTGGTTTGGTGGGTCCTCTGGTAAAGTCGCTGAGGGCCCCAATTTTTTGGGGTGGCGTGGTATTACGGACTCGGTACCCAGAAGGGGGTCCCTGAAAAATACCCCGTCTAAATCCCTTTCCAGGGAGCGTTTTTTATATTTCCCCCGGACGGGGCACCTAAAGGGGATTTTGAGGCCAAGGGGCACCCTTTTGTCCAAAGGGAATGGGGACCTTGTAAATCCTAAAAATTAAAAGTTTTCGGACCCCCGGTTTATCACCCTCAGACCGCGGTTTGTTTAAAGGTTTAATAAATTTTTTAAAACTTTTAAGGAAGGGGGTAGGAGGGGTTTTGGCGTTTTACTGGGGTTGTTTAATTTCCCTATTTTATTTTCCTCAGGGGGGTCCCAAGCACACGGTTCTCCCCCCTTTTTAGCTTTTTTTGGCGACACCCCAGTGGTTTTTCTTGCATCGCGAAGGAGACCTGGGAGATGAAGCCCCCCCTAAAGAGTGTCATCGAACTGTTGTGCGATGGGAGGATAGGCTATCTAATGTATGCCCCCTTGTAAAGACATCTCCTGCGGCCCAAGAGGCACAACGGGTATACAATCGGCAGCCCGACTCCCGAGAGTTCAAACCGGGGGATCGTGTACTTGTGTTTGGTCCCCTGGAGGAGCAAATTCTTGGGACGATGGCAGGTCCCTACGAGGTGGTGGAAAGGGGGTTTTACGTCAATTCCGCATACCCCCAACCTGGTAGGAGAAAAGCCCCCCCGCAGGTATACCATGTAATCTGCTCAAGCCAGGAGGAAAGAGATCCTCCCCAGAACCCCGTTTGGTGGCCCACCAGGCCCGATACTGAACGGGCAAAATTGCTGAACCCCTTTTCCCCTTTCCCCGAAGCAGCAATGTAGGGAGTTGTTGCAAGTAACAGGGATGTTCTAAGGGTGCCAGGGTGGTTTAAAGGGGGGGATTGAGCCGAGGTCTGACCCAACCCCATTTCGGGTACATGTGAAACCCTATGGATCCCTGAAGCCCGCCGGGAAAAAATGGCTAATGAGGTGAAGCGGATGTTAGATTTAGGGATAATAGAGGAGTCCAAGAGGGCTGGTCCAGTCCCAAAATTCCTGGGACCAAAACCGAATGGGGGAATGGAGGTTTTGTAATGACTTTCCAATCTCAATTGGGTATCCAAGTTCATGCTACCCCCATGCCCCGGGTAGATGAACTCATTTAGAGGCAAGGGGCCCCGCCCGCATAAGACTCCCCAGACCTTACAAAAGGGTACTGGCAAATCCCCTGTCCAAAAAAGCTAGGGGAAAAAAAACGGCTTTTTTTTCCCCAAACCAAAGGGTCATCCGTTTGGGATGCCTTCGGGTTAAGGGGGGCGCCACTACGTTTCCAGAGGGCCCTGGACCATAATTTCGTCCCCCCTAGAATACGCAACTGTTACCTTGACGACATCGTTATTTTTTAGCGAGACTGGGCGAGTATCTGCCTAAAGTGCAAGCAGTTTTGGATCCCTAAGGGGGGCCGGGGGGCACAAAAAAACCCAAAAAAATGTTCCATGGCTTGGGGGAAGCCAGAACCTGGGTTATACGTGGGGGGAAAAGGGGAGATAAAGCCCCAAATAAACAAGGTGGGGGCGATCCCAAAATTTGGCCAAGCCCCCCCTCTAAAAAAAGGTCAGTGCCTTTTGGGTATAGTGGGGGTCTAAGAAGTTCTCCCAAATTTTTCGGGGATTGCGGCCCTTGACGACCCCCGAAGGCACAAAGGGCGGTGGTGGTAAAGGGTCCCTGAGGGAGCGGGCTTTTCGGACCTAAAACAAACTCTCTGTAAAAGCCGTGTTGGTGGGCACCTGACTTGCCAGACCATTTTTTGTACAACAGATGCATCGGATTGGGTGGGGGCTGTCATTCCCAAAAAATAAATGGGGAAGAACACCCATTTTATTTCTTTGCCGTAAAATTTTCTCCTTGAGGGAAAAAAACTCATTATAGAGAAAAGTGTTTTAGCATAAAAATGGGCCCTGGATTCGCTGAGGTTTTACCTGAGGTAAGGGTTTAGTGGTGTCAGAAAAAGCACCCCTAAAATGGAATGCGAAAAAAAAGGGTAAAAAAGCCCCGGGGAAAAATAGATGGTTCCTAGGCTACAAAATTTAGATTTTTTGTGAACACAGGCGGGGAAAAATGCATGCTAATCCGATGGGCCCCGTCAAAGGGACACTGTATGGGGCAGAAGGGTTTTCCCAAAAAACCCTCGCTTTTGAAAAACGGGGGGGGGGGGTTTTTAAAAAGGGTCAGAGGTTTTTTTTTTTTTATTTTCACCGAGGTGGCTGGCCTCCCCCCTGATATAAAAAAAAAACATTTGTATAGCCAGCAAAGTTATTGCTGTGAGCAGGTTTTGTTAGGTTCCCCGGGGCGGGTTTTTTTTTGGGAGCCAAAGAGTTTTTGGGGGGGACAGCTGCTCCAAAATCCAGCCCAGGTCTTACCACCAATAAAAGGCAGTGGGTTTTTAGGAGGGTCAGGGGGTTTGTTTTTGGACCGAAACCCCGGACTTGTTTTTGCCGAGCTGGAGGGTGTGGGACCTGAAGTATGCCCTTTTCCATTGGGGAGCATATTATGCTGCATGCTATTTACCCGAAGCAAGGACTTTCTGTTGAACCGTTTGTTTATGCTGAAGCAAGCTGAATTTGTGTTGAACCATTTGGATATCAAATAAACATATCTTTATTTTGGGACTAAAACCCTTGCGCCTGTGCTTGCCTTTGTGCTGACCCCTCACAATATATATATATATATATATATTTATATTATATATATATAAAATTTTATATATATATATATATATGCTTCGGACACCAGTGTGGTGCGGTTCCCTGGGCTGAAGTGGAAACAACTGCCAGAGCCGAGGATAGGCTCTTGCCATGAGGCTGGAGGAAAGCAGGGTTGACTGACCTCAGGAAGCCTGAACCAGTAGAGACTGGTAAGAGCATTTGACTGAGTTCCGTCTTGAAAAGAATTGCATGTCAATTCTTTTCAAGAATTTCTTTTCCATATATATATTGTAAGAGGCCCAGGGTTGAAGTCGTGGACGGAATGTATGTATCACCAAGGTGGCTGGCCTCGGTGATGTAAAAAACCCTATAGAGTGTTGCCAGCGATGTTATGTTGCTGAGCCATTTTTTTGTGGTAGATCGGGTTGGGTTTTTTATGGAGCGGCCCAACAGTCTGGATGGGACGGCCGCTCCCATACTCCAGCCCGGGCCTTACCAGGCATATAAGGCAGCTGACACAGCTCAGGGCGGAGCTGTGTGATTATGCTGAAAACCTCTCTGAAGTGAGGACATGCAAAGCTGTCTCCAAGTGTCTGTGAACACTTCTACTGCTGACCCGGTGGGGTTGTTTTGTGTTGCTTGGCTGTAAACCCTGAAGCAAGGACGGTCTTTATTTTGCTGTGATACGCTGAAGGAAGCATATTTTGTTTTTCCGTTATTCAAGTCTGAGGGGCAACAAACTTTATGTTGTTTTTGCACCTAAACCTGTGTCTGTGCTAATCTAGAGACTACCTAGGAGCTGACACCCCCACAATATATATATATATATATATATATATATATATATATATATATATATATATATATATATATATATATACATATCCATAGACAGCAGTGATAATCTCACTGCTAATTGTTTAGATCCATCTTGGGGACCGACAGTGCGGACCCCAAGATGGATCCTAAAAGCGCTTGTAACACGGAGTGTATACTCCATGTGAACAAGCCCTTAGAGTGGGCATCTCAGTGTTTAGTTAGTGGTCAGGAGACCTTGGACTTATGTTTTTTGTGTGGTTTTGTTTGTATACTGACCATTGCTGAAGCATAAAGCTGACTGAGGCCTGTTTTGAAATGTACTCTGCGTCACAGTGACGTGTTGAATGTGCCATAACAGTCATACTAAAAGATGATGATCGCAGAGTTAAGTGACTCCTCAGGACTGTCCAATATGATAGCTGGATGTAAGCAAAGTTGTACATATAATGGAGGATGTGGGAATAAATGGTGCAATGAAAGGGTACAAATGGCACATTAAGACGTGTAGCAGTGGTTTTTAAAGGGCCAAAAGCCTGATCCAAGTCTGTGAACTGTTGATCGCAGTCTGTCTCTGGACTGAGTGAGTTTAAGATAGTGCCTCATATTGTTTGCGACCGTGTTTGCTGCAGAGCAGCATTCTGTCTCTAAAGAGAGTAAAAGAGAGAGTGTCAAACACACAAAGAGACTGTGCTATTTAAAGGAACTGTTGTAGCTGCTAAAACTTTTGGTCCATGGAGAGACTTCTCGCCCAGGTGGTGCAGTGCTGACTGCTAATCTGTGGAAAGACAACCAAAGATTCTGGGCACAGAGTGAAAGGCAATGAAGACAATTACCAACCAGATTCTGGGAAAAGTGGACTCTAGGTGATCCAAGCGGCTTTGATGTCTTAATGTGCAGAGCAAAATTTTGAGAATGTGGTTGCCAAGGATAATCAAATAGTTGTCGTGTTGCGGATGTATACAGGTGGACTATTGCATGAGGCCCTGTGTTCATCCCAAGTGTCAGACAAGTCCAAGGTTAACATAATTGTGCAGGGGCATGAATGTGGTTGTTGCTAGAAGCAACAAACTTTGACAGTAAAACAACAACCACTACTGTCCAGAGGGTGGAGCTATGCTGGAGGTACCACAGAGTAAGTGGCTGTGTGCCTGAGTGTCCTCTGGTCAGAGGAGATGCAGACAAGAACACTGAAGTTGCTAGTGGGTGGGATCCCACTGTTGGTTGACCTGGACGGTCACCTGGAGACTGTCACTATCTCCAGGATGCACCTAGATGTCTGAGGATCCAGCAGAACTGGGTAAGACTGGTTCAATTAGCTTTAAAACCTGTTGTGAAACTGTTTATCATAAGATTGAGGTATGTGAGGAGCTCCAGGTTGAGTTCATACTGGGCAGAAACTTTCCCCATTTCTGGCAGTTGTGGGTGACAGCGAGGGTACCAGGCAAAGCAAGTGGTTGTTCCTTGGAAGCACCCTCTGCACACTGTGCAGTGCTTCCTAAAAGGAAAAGGCCAGAGGATTTGCATATGAAAGTACCAGAGATGATAGTTGGTGAAGACTCACTGTCTGACCCTCTGAGTGACAACCAAAAGGCTCAAAAGTGTGTCCAAAGATGCTGCCATTCTGATTTTTGATGAGGCTGAAATGGTTAACTATGGGCTTAGAGCCCCATTCGCTCTATTTCTAAACAGGCGTGCTCCAATATTAGGTACATTACAGAACCTTTGTAATGCGCCTGAGATTGGTGGGCATGCTGCAGGCGTGTCACACTACAACCGTACGAAGCTACACAATTATATCTTTAGTACAGCAAATCCAGGTGCTTTACTGCTGGAACAGATAAACCACTTTAAAAGTGGTTTACCTGAGCCAGAAATGTCGCTTTGTAGCAAGAAAGTGCTAAATCTATGACCCACAGTAGAACAGGTTCATAGATTCAGGCGCATTCTATGCTATAAATGCGTGCAAAAAAATGGAATCTTTGTGCCAAAAATCACATATGTTGGCCTTAAAGTCTGATGGACTTAGGGCGACATGTATGAACAGGTCTGCGCCAGTTTTCTGGTGTACTTTGAGCCAACAAAAAAATGTATGAACAGATGCACTCCGAACTTTGGTGCGATAAGTCTCTTTGTAATGTGTCAAAGACACTTTTTAATGCGCCAAAGATTTGGGGTGTTCTGGGGGTGTGTGGCACCACATTCATAGAAGTAGACACCTTTATGATTCTTTGACACCAAATCTAGGTGCAGAACAGTTAGACCTGCAGACTAGGTTAAAGGTGGTGCCTGAGCCAGACTTGTGCATTTATGATTCTTTGACGCCAAACCTAGGCACATAACAGATAGAACAGCAAGACCCGTTTAAACGTGGTCCGCCTGAGCCAGACTTGTCGTATTGGTACTATTCTGCGCCTGTATGTATGACCTGCAGAAGAACAGGTTCATGCATTCTGCTGCATTCTACACTACTACTACTATTTAGAACTGGTCTGTCAGCGAGAGATTTTGCAAAATGTAAAAGTAGTAAAATGTAGCAAAAACTATATAAATTTGATATTGCCGTAATCATAACAGCATATAGACAAAAAGTTAACTATATAAATCAAGAATGGAAAAGGTTACTGGTGTCAATAGTAAAAAGTGTTTGTTTGCTCACCTGCTGTTAGTAGTGTCCTGTTGTTTACAGATTCCTGTGCATGGATAAAAATCACCCAACTGGTATTGATGTAGTCCCATGTAAAATAGTAGATCATCCAGCATTAAATAAATAAGTTCTGTCATTTATTTATCACATTAATATCCAAAAAACATTGTTAAAAACACAACTCTCAAATCTGGACACACATCGTACTCTCTTCCAGTCTCACTTAAACATAGCGTGGTGCCTGTTACAGGGTTACACCCTTATACAGTGGGTACGGAATGTATTCAGACCCCTTTTAAATTTTTCACTCTTTCTTTCATTGCAGCCATTTGGTAAGATCCAAAAAGTTAATTTCTTTGCTCACTAATGCACACTCTTCACCCCATCATGAAAGAAAAAAAAATAACAGAAATGTAGATATTTTTGCACATTTATTAAACAAGAAAAACTGAAATATCACATGGTCTTAAGTATTCAGTCCCTTTGCTCAGTATTGAGTAGAAGCAGCCTTTTGAGCTAGTACAGCCAGGAGACTTCTTCGGAATGAGCAACAAGTTTTTCACACCTGGATTTGGGGATCCTCTGCCATTCTTCCTTGCAGATCCTCTCTGGTTCCCTCAGGTTGGATGGTGAACGTTGGTGGACAGCCATTTTCAAGTCTCTCCAGAGATGCTCAATTGGGTTTATGTCAGGGTTCTAGCTGGGCCAGTCAAGAATGGGCACAGAGTTTTTCTGGAGCCACTGCTTTGTTATTTTTTCGCTGTGTGCTTATGGTCATGGTTTTGTTGTAAGAAGAACCTTCGGCCCACTCTGAGGTCCAGAGCACTCTGAACAAGGTTTTTATCCAGGATATCTCTGTACTTGGCCGCATTCATCTTTCCCTCAATTGCAACCAGTCATCCTGTCCCTGCATATGAAAAACACCCCATAGCATGATGCTGCCACCACCATGTTTCACTGTTGGGATTTTAGTGGGCAGGTGATGAGCAGTGCCTGGTTTTCTCCACACATACCGCTTATAATTAACACCAAAGAGTTAAATCTTCGTCTCATCAGACCAGAGAATCTTATTTCTCATAGCCTGGGAGTCCTTCGTGTGTTTTTTTACAAACTGTATGCAGGCTTTCATATGTGTTACACTGAGGAGAGACTTCCGTCGGCCCACTCTGCCATAAAGCCCCGACTGGTGGAGGGCTGCAGTGATAGTTGACTTTGTGGCACTTTCCCCCATCTCCCTACGGCATCTTTGGAGCTCAGCCACAGTGATCTTGGGGTTCTTCTTTACCTCTCACCAAGGCTCTTCTCCCACAATTGCTTAATTTGGCTGGATGACCGGGTCAAGGAAGAGTTGTGGTCATCCCAAACTTCTACCATTTTAGGATTATGGAGGCCACTGTGCTTCTTGAGTGCTGCAGAAATAATTTTGTAACCTTAGCCAGATCTATGCCTTGCCACAATTCTGTCTCTGAGCTCCTTGAGCAGTTCCTTAGACCTCATGATTCTCATGTGCTCTGACATGCACTGTGAGGTCTTATATAGACAGGTGTATGCCTTTCCTAATAGAGTCCAATCAGTTAAATTAAACACAACTGGACTCCAATGAAGGTGTTGAACCATCTCAAGGAGGATCAGAAGGAAATGGACAGCATGTGAGTTTAAATATAAGTGTCACAGCAAAGGGTCTGAATACTTATGACCATGTGTTATTTCAGTTTTTCTTGTTTAATAAATTTGCAAAAATATCTACATTTCTGTTTTTATTTCTACTGTTTCTCGCTGCAGGTGACATCTCTCCTAACCCCAGCCCACCCTCCTTTACTGCTAATCCCACCTCCTCTTCTGCCTTCCATAGAAACCCTGCTAATCTGCTTGCTATTTGTTATGTCTTTTCCTGCCCCTTATAAATGTGATTTGTGGAACTCACAATCTATCTGTAATAAACTCACTGCTGTTCATGACCTGTTCCTCTCTAACTCCCTCAATCTCCTACTCTGTTTCCCCCTGAAAATAAGACAGCGTGTCACGTCAGAGGAGGTGCAGTGGGCCCTGACTGCCACCCAGCCCACTGTCCCTGTCTACTGGGTGTGCTGTCCTAGGCGGCAGACCCCAACTGAATGACAGCCCCTATGCTGCTAAGTGCAGGGACATCAGGGAAACTCAAAGTCCAACAGTCCGGGTCAGTCACAGTACGGGAACGTATATGCCAAGAAACGTAAGCCAAAAGAATAGTCAAAAAGCAAGCTGGGGTCCAAACACAGTCAGGAACGCAGTACAAAGTCGGAGGCAAAGGCGAGGTCAGGAAGCGAGCCGAGGTCAGAGATCAGGAGAACAAATACCAACAGGAAACACAGGAAGTAGCAAGGGGAAACCTTTCTCAGGCAAAGACTGAGAGAAGTGAGGGAGTTTAAATGAGGAACCCAGAGCCCGCCCAGTAGACGATTGGTGCGGCCTCTGGGCCCTCCTATTGGCCAGTGCGACACACCCTCTGACCTGATTAGGAGCTGAGCTGTCACTCCTAAGCTAATCAGCCCGTCTTCTCCCTGGGTGTGTTGACTGACTAGAGGGATTAACCCCTACCGCGCCTTGCTGCTTCATAGCGGAAACGTGCACCTTGACAGTACCCCCCTCTTTTAGGAGGGGCTACTGGACCTTGCCTGGTCTGGGTTTGTCCGGGTGAGAGTCGTGGAATTCCCTGATCAGTGATTCAGCGTGGATGAACCTGGCCGGAACCCACGACCTCTCCTCCGGGCCATAACACTTCCAGTGGACAAGGTACTATACGGACCTCTGCACTCTACGGGTCTAAGATGCGGGCGACTTCATATTCCAACTGACCCTCTACAATAACAGGAGGAGGGGGTATCGAAGGTGAAGTCGGAGATGGAATGTACCTCTTTAATAGTGACTGGTGAAAAACGTTATGAACGCGGAGGGAGGGAGATAACTTAAGACGGTATGCCACCGGGTTCACCACTTCCTGCACCACATAAGGACCCACAAATCGTGAAGCTAATTTACCGCAAGGCACTTTTAGGCGAAGATTTTAGGTGGACAACCAAACTTTATCCCCCACAGCAAAACCACCAGAGCAAAGGCATCTTTTGTCACTCTTTCTTTTGTGGATGCTCTGGGCGTTGACCAAATTCTTCTGAACTGGGCCCAGACTGTGCACAGATTTTTAATAATAACATCCACCCCACTGTGATCAGACGTAGCACTGGAAAATGATGCATGCCTTGGCTGAAAACCATAATTACAGTAAAATGATGAGGTACCAGACGAGCTACTATCCTGATTATTAATGGCAAATCAACCAACGATAAGTATTTTACCCAATCTACCTGCTGATCAGATACATAACAACGGAGTTTTTGTGTTACCATTTGATTTACCCTCTCAGTCTGCCCATTAGTCTCTGGGTGGAAGGCAGAGGAGAAGGATCGGGTGATACCCAGAGCCTTGCAAAGGGCTCTCCAAAAACGAGAAACAAATTGAACCCCTCTGTCAGAAACAATATTCTCCGGTAAACCATGCAATTTGACAATATGTTTGATGAAAAGTTCAGCAAGTTTTTTGGACAACGGTAACCCCCTTAGCGGAACAAGATGGCACATTTTACTGAAATGATCCACTACCACCCAAATAACTGACTTAAACCTCTGAGGTAGGAAGGTCAGTCATGAAATCCATGGAAATATGAGTCCATGGATGTTCAGGTATAGGTAGAGGGCAAAGTTCGCCAGGAGGACGAGTTCTGGGAACCTTTGCCCGAGCACAGACTTCGCAAGATGCCACATAGGCCTCAACATCACGAGACAATGACGGCCACCAGTAAATACAAGAAATCAACCTCTTTGTGCCAGACACCCCAGGATGTCCAGATAAAACAGAATCATGAAATTCTTTTAATAATCGTAGCCAGAGCTGAGTGGGGACAAAGACCTTCGAAATAGGACAATTGGCAGGTCTCATATCCTGGAGGGTCTTAATCTCCGTGGCTAAATCAGGGGAAATAACCGAGACAACAGTCTCCTTGGGCAATATAGGTACCGGATCCTCTGTATTGCCCAGTATGACAGGGAGACATCTGTCAACACACTGTTGCCCCCACTTGGTTAATTCTCCTGAATTCCAGTCAAACACCGGGTTATGTTTCTGAAGCCAGGGCAGCCCCAAAACCACATCAGCGGGCAGCCCCTAAATGATAAATAGAATACACTTCTCAGTATATATGGATCCTACCACCATCTCGAGCTCAGGAGTACAATGTTGGATTGTGCCCTTTGTCAGCGGAGTAGAGTCGATTGCCACAACCCGCAGGGACTCAGAGAGAGGCCTCCAAGTTAGACCCAGACGTTTGGCGAAGGACGCGTTTACAAAATTGGAAGCTGACCCAGAATCCACAAAAGCATTCCCAGAACCAGACAGAGACAAATATGCAGTGTCGGACTGGGGGGTCTGGGGCCCACAGGGGAGTTGATCTTGGGGGGCCTACCCTACTGTACGTAAAAATATTACCGGCCTCTCGGACATAAATGCGCCCATTTTACCACATAATACAGTGTGCAAAACAGAACTGTATTGTGTAGTACAATGTAGTCACATTTGTCAGTCTAACATATCATAGACACAGGGCTAAGTAGCTCCATCCATATCCCCCTCGACCCACATACAATATCCCCCTCCACCCACATACAATATCCCCCTCCACCCACATACAATATCCCTCTCCACCCACATAAAATATCCCCCTCCACATTTTCCTTGGTCACGCACCTCACCACCTTCTAAAATACAAACCAGCAAGAATGTAAAAGTCTAACTCCTATCATAGGGTCAGGTGTTCCCTCACTCTTACAATCAGGGACACATGTATTCTGCCACTAAACTAAAGCCGATATAAACTACAACACCGCCATATAGAGACCACATAGAGGTCAGACACCAGCTCAGGTATAACCTACAACACCACCATACAGAGACCACATAGAGGTCAGACACCAGCTCAGGTATAACCTACAACACCGCCATATAGAGACCACATAGAGGTCAGACACCAGCTCAGGTATAACCTACAACACCACCATATAGAGACCACATAGTGGTCAGACACCAGCTCAGGTATAACCTACAACACCGCCATATAGAGACCACATAGAGGTCAGACACCAGCTCAGATATAACCTACAACACCACCATATAGAAACCACATAGAGATCAGACACCAGCTCAGGTCACATCACATTACAGTGAATACAGCACTGATCCAATATAGAAGTAAAATAACCTCTGAAATCAGGGACTCACCAGAGACGTCCTATCTGATGAGTCGTTCTCTTCTCTCATGAGTCGTTCTTATTCCCTTTTCTTCTGCATCCGTTCCACACCATCATGATGACTTGTCCCGGTCACAACTCATCCCTGCAGAAATTACACACAAATATCTTAGAATCCTCAATTTTAAAACATCTCTTTACCTATTCCCACCTCTGTACAAACTACCCAGGGGTGGGAGAGCGGGTACAAGCCATAACTTAGAGGCCTAGTACCCTAAGGGGTTGGAGGGTAGGGAGAGGACTAACCCCCTGGAGGTAATGCTACAACTATGGGCTGCTCCCCTCTCAATTATATTACCAGGTAGGTAGTCAAGACTCTAGGTAGGTAGGCAAATGGACAAGGCCCCAGATAACTAGATAGGCCCTATTTAGGTAGGCAGACCCCCGCTGGATAAGTTGGTAGGCCCAAGTAAGGTAAATATGTGAGGGCTAATGCTAATATGTGTACATGTGTGTTTCAATAAGCTAAAGTTTGTTTATAAGAAAATACCAAGCTTTCCTCCTTATAAGACCATACAGATATCCATTTGAGGACGATGATTGTGCAGAATTGAGGCATTCAAGATGGCCGCGATTCCATGTACACATCCTGTCAGCAGGCAACTGAGTTCTGACTACATGTCCCAAGAAGCACTGACTGATACAACCAGAAACTTCGTCTGCCTGGCAACTACTTTGAACCAATAGAGAACTTTATGCTCAACCCCTCCCTATGGACTGTCCCACTGCGCATGCGCCCACGCCCCCTTTTTTCTACTCTTATAACTATGTGTGCCGCGCTGAATAAAGTAGAGGAGTGCATGGATAAGATTGGACCAGAACAACGCGTCTGACTCTTTCTTTCATTGGCCGGCCCGTGCACTTAGACACTGATTTGGAGTACCGGAGTGGAAAGGGGGATCCATTGTCGCTTCTG
>JAODAL010069766.1:0-16210 GCA_025379985.1 Phyllomedusa bahiana
CCGTTCAAATTTGGGATTAATAAAAAGGTATTTTTGGACCTATCTTTTACCTGTGGTGCTCCCAAAAATTGCTGGATTCAAATTTAACGGCAAGGTCCCTTTATTAAAAAATCTGGACTGGGCAAAAGTGCAAAAACACGTATCTAAAATGTATACGGATAATAAAAGGTATTTTTGGCACATATCAATTCACCTGTGGTGACTACAAAATTGCTGGATTCAAATTTAACTGCAAGGTACCTCTAACAACAAATCTGGACTGGGCAAAAGTGCAAAAAAACACGTATCTGAAATGTATAGGAAAATAAAAGGTATTTTTGGCACCTTTTCAATTCACCTGTGGTAAACTACACAATTGCTGGATTCAAATTTAACTGCAAGGTACCTCTATCAACAAATCTGGACTGGGCAAAAGTGCAAAAAACACGTATCAGAAATGTTTTAGGATAATAAAATGTATTTTTGGCACTATCAACCTGTGGTGCTACACAATTGCTAGATTCAAAATTTAATGAAAGGTACCTCTATAAACATATCTGAACTGGGCAAAGTGCAAAAAAACCACGTATCTGAAATGTTTACGGATAAAAAGGTATTTTTGGCACCTATCAATTCACCTGTGGTAACTCCCAAAATTTGCTGGATTCAAAATTTAACTGCAAGGGGTACCTCTTTTCAAACAAATCTGGATGGGCAAAAAGTGCAAAAAACACTTATCTGAAATGTATACGGATAATAAAAGGTATTTTTGGCACCTATCAATTCACCTGTTGTGAGTACACAAGAGCTGGATTCAAATTTAACTTCAAGGTACCTCTATCAAACAAATCTGGACTGGGCAAAAGTGCAAAAAACACTTATCTGAATGTAAAACGGATAATAAAAGGGTATTTTTGGCACCTATCAATTCACCTGTGGTGACTACACAATTGCTGGATTTCAAATTTTAAACTGCAAGGTACCTCTATCAACAAATCTGGACTGGGCACGGTGCAAAAATACGTATCTGAAATGTATACGGATAATAAAAGGTATTTTTGGCACCTATCAAACCTGTGGTGACTACACAATTGCTGGATTCAAATTTAACTGCAAGGGTTCTCTATCAACAAATCGGGACTGGGCAAAAGTGCAAAAACACGTTCTGAAATGTATATGGATAATAAAAGGTATTTTGGGACACCTTTCAACCTGTGGTGACTACAAAATTGCGGATTCAAATTTAACTGCAAGATCCCTCTATCAATAAAGAGAAACTGGGCAAAATTTAAAAGAACCTATCTAAAATGTAATACTGATAATCAAAGTGGAGTTTTGCACCTGACAAATTGACCTGCAGTTATTAGAAAAGATCTGTATCCTAATATAAGTTTAGGCTGCCCAATATCCAAGTAATATTTCAACAGTAAACTGTTAATAATAAAGCAATTTCAATGCAATGTCTGCAATACAATATCCAGTATTCTTTAAAGAGCTTGTCTGTGTTCGCCCGTGGGCCCCCCCCCCCGCGCTCCCCCAAGACTTTACAGCGGTAGGTGCTCCGTTAAAATTCTATGACGAACGAACTAAAAACTGCAAATATAAGATCTAACTAAATTGTAAGGATCACAGCTAAAAGTAGAGCTGTCTCTGTGAACAAATAGAATAATTTCGCTGAGCTGTTTGCTGAGCTGTTTGCACAGAGGCAGAGCATCCTACTGCTTTGAGATACTGACAGACACTGATCATGAACAGGAAGGGCTGTTCTATGTAAAACGAGGTCATGTGATTTTTCCAGCCAATCGCAACCATACACATCCCAGTCATGACGTCGCACACACATCTCACCCTGCTCTATTCTGTAAGCTGATTTGCTGGCCGCCAAAATGACAGGAAGCGCCAAAAATGGTGCGATATTAATAGATTGTGCACAGATTTTAACCTAAATTAGCGCGTGATCTAAAAAATCCGATCAACGTAAATACCGTGCCGATTTCAACTTTGTCGATAATAATCGCTCAACGCTAATCATTTTATCAGTCTAAGCAGGGGTCCTCCCTAGCTTTTATTTGCAATTACATAAGGTGATTAACCAACAAGTAACAAAATAAAACGAAAGGAAACAAAAACCCTTCTTGTCAAGCACTATCTACAAAATGATAGATCACCCCACTATCACATAAACAAACGCTGTGGCAGAGACCTGTGCCTATGAGCTTTATGTAGATAGAGCAATCACAGTGCAGTTCTCTCTGCAGCTGAAATTACTAATTAGCTGACTGCACACACAGGTTCCTGGTCACAGACTAGGATCCGTTCACCACCTATAGGTGAAAGAACATCAATTATATATATAGAGAGAGAGATTGTGGCAGCTAAGGGGTTAATCGCCCACGACTGGAGTAATGTACAGCTGGTCTCATGCTGTGAACATGCCAGCCCCACTTGAGAGCCCACATGATGTCCAGGACATAACTGTACGCCCATTTGCAGAAAGTCACTTCCCGCTAGGACATACAGGTATGTTCAATGTTGGGAAGGGGTTAAAGGAGGACATAGTGGATTTAGTGATAAAAGTGGCCTGTGCCCTATATAACTATGTCAGTGATTATGAGACCAGCACGATTATAGAAGTCCGTACAGAGTCTGGTTTTATTGATGCTTCACTCCAGGTTCATGGAGGACATCCTTCACAAACTATTTAATAAATCCAGAAGGTGTGGTGCGCTGTCAATTTGCATGCCTCCATGGTGCCTTCTCTCTCCAGCACTGATGGTTGACAACTAGTCGCGTATCTGTCTGCATTGAATGTCTACCATCTGCATACTGTATTGCCCCAATCTTCATTTTATATAAATGTTTGTTTTTTGTGTTAAAAAGGCCTCATACCCTTTGTTATTGACTTTCAGATTTCATATTTATTTATCCCAAAAAATTATTTTTATGTCTTCCATTTTTTCTTAATTTTTTTAATACCTTGATACGCCAATTTCCAATTTATTTTTGCAGAAAAGGTCAACGGCCCAAATAATTGTATAGGAAAATAGTGTACCAGTACATAAAAAATAGCTAAAAATATATAGTTAGGGCAACATGTGTGTATTTTGGGGCTCATTTGCTATTTTGTTGCACACATTAGTGCAACAAATTAGTGTAGAATGCTTCTGAATCTATGAACCTGCTCTACTGCAGGTCATAGATTTGTAGCTACAAAGTAACATTTCAGGCTCAGGTAAACCAGTTTTAAAGTGGTCTACCTGTTCCGGCAGATATGCGCCTGGCTTTGCCGATACGATAAACAGTCATATATGTATAGCTTCATACCCCACCCCAGCACGCTCCCCTCCCATCTCAGGCGCATTACAAAGTGCTGCAGACACTTTATAATATGCCTAATACTGGAGTGTGCCTGCTTAAAAATATAGTGAACAGGGCTGCACCAGTTTTTAGGCTAAAAAGATGCCAGACTTCTGGTGCAGCCCCGTACATACATGCCACCCTTTATGTATAAATATATATATCAATATTTTGAGGTGTCTTTTAAATACATTTTTTAAACTAATATCACTACGTATGGATATAATAGATATGTAATGGTCAATATATGAAAGAAATATATAAATGTTAATACAGGACAGATATCAGAAGATATAAATAGAAAAATGCATATGTATATAATGTATTAATAACCAGAAGGAAACAACATGTTTTTGGAGGCATGTTGATGTGTTCTCTTCCATCCAGACCAGGAAGTGAATTTGAAGGGTCTTCCAGTAAAAAAGTAACACATCCACTATAGGTGGGACTTATATTACTTCATAGCGCACTATAAAACATTTCTGGGCAAATCTGCAGCAAAATCTTTGGAAAAAATAAAAAAAACTTTCACTGACTTTCTGCTCGGTTCCCATTGTCTTCAATAATACATTTTCAGATGGAAATCTGACAGAAGAATGTGCGTGTTCTACAATTTTAAATGTGACCAGCAGGAAAACAGAGCTGTGTAGACTACTAGGCTACTAGGCAAATTTGTATTGAGGACTATGGGGATGATTAACAGTTGATTTTCATACAGTTTCAAAATCCAAAACCCTTGCTGTGAAAACATACCCTTAAGCCATGTTCACAGGGCTTAGTCTGGGACGTAATTCAGTCCGTAATTACGCGCCGAAGTGCGCCAATTACGGGCTGAATCCGTCCCAGTAACTACGGTAATGCATAGTTCTCATAGAGAACTATGCATTACGTCTCCTCTCCCTGCTCGGCGAATACGCCGAGGGGGGAGATAATTGACATGTCACTTTCTAGCGGCGTATACGCGCCGCTAGCAATGACCGTCTATGGGCCGGCGAAGTGCCGGCCCCCCCGCTCGCTCCCCTGCTCCCGCCCTGCCCTCGGCCACATGGCGTAATTGCGGGGCGGACTTACGCCCCGCAGTTAAGCCGTGTGAACATAGCCTTAGGGTGTGCACACATTGAGAACTTGCTGGGAACAGCAATTTTTTAATTATCCTTAAGGAGCCATGTTTGTTAGAAAAACTCTAGCAACAAGATGCCTGTACCCAACTCTGTTCTCTCAACACAACAATGTGTAACAAACTCAATTTTTATGCAATATTCCTTCCCTCCTCATAAATAACCATTAGCTATCTTCATCGGTGAAAAGCAAGAGGAGGGGGCAGTATTGGCAACATGTAAACAATGCTGGAGATTTATTATTTTGTGTGACTGTTTTATAGTGTTAGAGGTGACTATAATTTGGTACACTTCTTGCCTGCCATTCATTATTTGTATTCACCAAAACAACAGATGTTTGCAGCACTTTTTAGACACTTTGGGGATTTAATTCAGAAAATTGGCAGATTTAAGTTTTGTAAAGTTCATAGGTATTTGGAGCAATTTTTTTGGCACACATGATGTCAGTTAATGGTCAAAACTAAGTCAAGGTAAAATATGTTCTGCTGCTTGCTGGCACAAGTGCCAAAATGTGCGATCTATGGATGTAGCAGAGTTTAACTTGACGGAGTTATTATGGCTTTTTATGTTATCTGCTGTTATCTGCAAAGGTCACTGAAAAGCAATAAGAAAAGAGATAACATTCTGTGCTGTGATATCATTGATGCATTATCTGTCAAGTTTAGTTCTGCTATATATGTATAAAATGTTGTGCACCAGAATAATAGATCTAACTAAAATAAAACCAACTTGTCCCAGAATAAGCAAAAAAAGAAGACAGAAATAGTAAATCTAACCCCATGTGTGCTTTCTACACATCAATAATATAGAAAGTGACCATGTTGTACTCTGGAGGTGTATTGAGATCCAGGGTGGTCATGTTTGGTGGCTGGCATTAGGTGAGTCATAGGAATAGAAAACTTGAAATAATGGCAGCCCTGGACCCATTACTTGACAGACACCACTGGCGCCCGATGAACCACAATGACTACAGCAGGTTCCGCCAGGTTTCCATCATGGCATCCATTATTTGAATTAAAAAAAAAAAAAAGGGCTACATGCTGCTTTATTTTTTATGTCTTTTTTTGGGGGAAATCTTCAACGGAGACTCAGAGCAAATCCTCCAACACAATGTGAACTGGGCTTTTTTGTTAGGCAGCCACCTGAACTCATTCAGTACTGTGTAGAAACTTCAAAACTTGTATATTTATAAGGCTTGCTGGATGTCAGGTATCGGCCTTTGATGTCTTCGAATCTGACCTCATTCATAATTAAGCTGAAAGTTTTCTAAAAGTGAATGGATATTACCATTACTTGAAATTTAGTAAAACAAGAATTAAATTTACTTCTGTCGTAACAGTTCATAAAGTAACTCTTCGTTTCGGGTAATCCCCATCCTATGCCTCCGCCTCCACACTCAGTCTTGCATTTTTATAGGAAGCTTTCATTGAGATAACAGTTTATCAACACAGTGCACAATGTCTTCTATGCCTAGCTTAACTTTTCTATTCATTTTAAGATCCGCTTGCACTCCATTTGACAGTGGTATTTTAACATGCATGGTAAAAAAGAGATAATTTCTGCAACATGTCTTTGTAGTGAGTTGATTCATGACTCTGATGACACTATTAAGCAAAATAAACAACCAACTCTCATAGGAAATTTGCTGAAACGTATCAATAACCGTTGCGCATTAATTTTGAATTGCTTCAGAGGATAAGCGGTATATATTGAAAACCGAAAGCCTGCAGACAAAATAATATAAAAAAATCACTAACAAACACAATACATTGGTAAATATGAAATAATTTTCTCCTTTATTGCTGCAAAAACTGTTTATATCCAATAAAGCAAATTTACCAGGAGCTCCCTATTTGACCTTGTAATAAAGGAGGCTGTAAGTGACAGGCTTGCATGTAAGATAAAACCACTTAACCTTTATAAGACAAAGAAGAAAGAACAGTTCTGGAGCCCTAAACAGTGCCCACTGTAGTTTTCCACCCCTTACCAACATTTGGCGTAAACTTACATCATAATGTCGGTAAGTCGCCATTTAGCAAACTCACCTTGTGGTGGGTGTTTGCTCCATTCCTGACTGTGTAACTCTTTAGACCTCATGGTGATCACATGCATGGCGTTTAAATGATTGAGGATCTATACTCTTTTCCTGATAAGCCCCCTATTACTCCTATTACATTCTATTTCTTCCCGAACATGGCTAACTACATAAATAGGGTTGTAAAAGTGAACACAAGTGGCTTCAATTTTCTTTTTAACTCCAGTCCATACGATATGATTGTGAACATCTCCAGAGAGAATCCGCCTATTATCTGACTATGGTATATTTTTTTCATGTATTAAATCACCAAGTTTATGAAACTTCTGATGAGTTAGGTGATCTTACATAACTATAAGATGCTTACATGTTCTTCCTTCTTATAGTGGGTTTCATTATCTAACAGTAAAACTGTTTTTGTCCCCCATAACATGGTTGGTTCAGGATTGAGCTTTTCTTTTTTAAATTGTCCTGGAAAAATGAAAGAAGAGCTCTGATTGGATGCTATGGTCAACACAGACAGTCTTAGGCTAAGTTCAAACGGCATAATTGTTTTCTATTGGAACTGTGGATTACCGTAATGACTGTGGCGCATTTTGCCCCGTATTGAGCACAGTATGCCTCAAAATATGGGGCGAAATACACCCCAATTTTAAGCCGTGTGAACTTAGCCTTACTGTTAGACAGTTTTGATAAATAAAACCCACTATGTCCACATAGTTAATTATTTGCTTTCTATATATGAATTCAAATCCATTGTACACAATATCAGAAATATGTTATATAAGGTATATGGACTTTTGTGCACTGATTTATTAATTGTCTATTCATTTCTTTATTTCAAATGTAGGCAACTTTTACTTCATTAAAAAGAAAACCCTCTTATACCTTTATGGTGTGACTGAAAGTTTATTGCTGTTGATTTTTTTTTCCCTGTATCTTACTTTATGCTTTACTGATCTGTTTGGATGACAATTTCACAGCAATTGTTGGTTGTGTATAATAATTATCCTGCTTATTATGGTTTTGCTGACCTGAGGCATTATAAGATACAAGACTGTTTAAATTTGTGTTTAGTTTATTCTATTGCAGGAGTTAATTAAAAAAATAGTTTTAAAAAAATGTATTTCTCTGAGAGAATGGCAAACTCTTCCAATCTAGTGTGAAGACTAAATGAATCAGTCATGTTCAGTGCCACCCTTTGCCAAATTGATTCTTGATTTTGAAATAGGACCTGTTTATATTTTCTATTTATCTGCAAATAGTCCTCACTAGTGTTGAGCGAAGAGTAAAAAGTTCTAGTTCGATTAGAACCTCGAACTTTTGTGAGTTTGGTTCGAAGTTCCATTTGAATTCGAACGTCGAACCCCTTTAAAGTCTATGGGAGAAGATGTTCTGGTTAATTTTTATACCTATAAAGGTGAGGAGAAGCTGGAATTACCATCCACAACAGTAAACTGGATATGTGTGAAGAAAATTTGTCTCTAAGAGTCACAGAAAAAAATTGAAAGGATAAAATACTTCATTCCTTTCAATGGCTAACTGAAAAGATGTGGAGGACATCTTGCAAGCAGGGGCGTAGCTATAGGAGGTGCAGCGGCTACAAGACACTGCATCCTGAGGGGGCCCAAAAGCCCCTATCACACATAAGAGATTTGGAGACGGTGTGTTGTACTGAACCCCCAAAAGTGCAAAAACTTAACTTTTGGGCACTGAGTATGATTTAGCAAATCCAAGCACTCTGTATAATATATATCCATGCATATGAGAGTTAGGCGTTATGTGAGCCTACAAATGTCACTAAATAACAGCTTATGGGTGTTAGAAAGATGCAGCCAGCAATACCAAAATCCCTAACTATTGATATCTATGGAGAGGAAAATGCTATTTAACTAACTAAGAGCAGTCTGTACAGTACAGAGAGGGAGCTGTAACATTTTTGACACTTCTCTATGCTCTGCACTGATTGGATGTCCGCTAAAAGTACAGAAAGGTGATTGGATGGCCGAGTGAAACTGAAAATGGCGTGTCAAACTAAAACTAGAACTTTACTCGAATGAACAGTAAAATGTTCTGTTTGGTTCAGGTTCTAAAAATTCGAGAAGTTCTACTAGAACTTAACTTTTCTAGAACAGTTCGACCAACACTAGTCCTCACCCTTTAACCTCTGTACAAGACTTATCTGACATTTGCTGCAGGGAGACCACAAGCTGAGTCTACAGAGAAGTCGTCAACTGGTAGAGCAAGCATAAGAGTTAATAATGGACAGAGTTGGGATAGGATTAGAGATGGGCGAATCGATTCTAACGAAGTGGAAGTACGTTTAGAATTTCAGGAAAACTTCCGGTTTCGGAACGAAGTCGAACTTTGGGGGTACTTCGGTGAAACAAGTGTGCTTTTGATTATAAAATGCAGCGAGCACATGGCGCTACATGGGGCAAAAGCACTCTGGGAGAAGAAGGGCATAGCCTGCTGACATGTGCAGAGATGAAGCAATCAGAGACCGGCGGGCTTCTGTGACGTCACCGCACTATATATACCGAGCGCGCCGCTGGGAGCATCACACATCCACTCACTGACAGACAGGGACGGTTCAGCTAGCGGGAGATAGCGCTTTCAGAAGAACTGAATTTTACACACAGCGAATTTTTGTGGGGTGTCTCAGCTTGTCTCAAGACTGTTCTCGAAAGTTCCTATTCGATTTTTTGGGGTATTGGAATCTGAAATCCAGTGTGCGTCCCGAGCACGCATAAACATTCAATATCCAAGTGGAGATCTAAAGCCCAGTTCCCGTTGTATTCATTAAAGAACAGCGTTTTTTACAATCAAATACCACTTTCATTTTTGGCAGCTCAATTCCATTGCGCAATTTACATCCATGCGGGTTAATTAATGCGTTGTTTTGCTGGTGTGCGGACAAAAATAAACCACTATTCAACGCCAAATAAATATTGATTTTTTTTGGTATCCTAATTCCCACAAGCAAAGGTTAATTAACATTTTATTCTCTTGTTTGTGGCGATAAAAATACACCATTGTAACACGCTAAGCAAAGCTACAAAGTTTGTGTGGCTCAATACTATAAGCGCAATTGTACTTCCAGAGGGTTTACTTAAGCGTATGTTTTGCTGCTGTCTGACAAAAATAAACCGTCCATTTTCAACGCCAAATATATATATATTTTTTTTTGGTAGCCTAATTCCACAAGCAACAGGTTAATTACATTTTATCTCTTGTTTGGTGGCGTAGAAAAAACGCCAATGTAACACGCTACAAAAGCTCCACTAGTTTGTGGGTGTCTCAATCTTTGCCAATTTACACAATCCATGGGTTAATTAAGCGTTGTTTTGCTGGTGTGCTGACAAAATAAACCGTCTTTTTTCACGCCAAAATAAATATTTTTTTTTGGTATGCCTAATTCACAAACAAAGGGTAATTAAACAAATTAATCCTCTTGATGTGTGGCGTAGAAAAAACCATTGTCAACACGCAAAGCAAAGCTACTAGATAGTGGTGGCTCAATTCTATTGCGCAATTTACTCCAGGAGGTTAATTAAGCGTTGTTTTTGCTGTGTGTGCTGACAAAAATAAAACCGTCCTTTTTCAACGCCAAATATATATATATTTAGTTTGGTAGCCTAATACACAGCGCAAAGGATAAATTACAATTTTTATCTCTTTGTTGTGTGTGGCATAGAAAAATACGCCATTGTAACACGCTACAAAGCTACTAGTTTGTGGTTGCTCATTCTATTGCGCAATTTACAACCCAGGGGTTTAATTCGCGTTGTTTTGCCTGTTTGCTGACAAAAATAAACCGTCTTTTTCAACGCCAAAATATAATTTTTTTTTGTACCTAAGTCAAACAAGCCAAAGGTTAATTACAATTTTATCTCTGTTGTGTTAGCGTAGAAAAAACCCATTGTATACGCTACAAAGCTACTAGTTTGTGTGGCTTCATTCTATTGCGCATTACATCCCGGGTTAATTAAGCGTTGTTTTGCTGCTGTGCGACAAAAATAAACCGTCTTTTCAACACCTAAATATATATTTTTTTTTTTGTTTGCCTAATACAAAATAAAAATTTAATTAAAATTTAATCTCTTGTTGTGGGGCGTAGAAAATACACTATAGCCTTTGTACCACGCTACAAGAAAGCTACAAGTTGTGGGGCTCAGTATTCTATTGCGCAATTTACATGCGCCCCAGGGTAATTTAAGCGTTGTTTTGGCTGCTGTGCTGACAAAAATAAACCGACCTTATTTCAACGCCAACATCTATATTTTTTTTTTTTAGGTACCTAATTCACAAGCAAGGTAATACAATTTTTCTCTTGTTGGTGGCGTAGAAAATACGCCATTGTAACAACACCTACAAACTACTAGTTTGGCAGCTCAAATCTATTGCGCAAAATACATCCAGGGTTAATAAGCGTTGTTTTGCTGTGTGCTGACAAACTTAACGACATATTTCAACGCCAAATATATATATATTTTTTGGTAGCCTAATTCAAAGCAAAGGTTAATTACAATTTTATCTCTTGGTTGTGTGGGTAAAAATACGCATTGTAACACGCTAACAAAGCGTGCTAGTTGTGGTGCTCAATTCATATGCGCATTTACAACCATGGGTTAATTAAGCCGTGTTTTTGCTGGTTGGCTGACAAAAATAAACCGTCTTTTTTTCAACGCCAAATATATATACGTTTTATTTGGAAGCCTAATTCACAAGCAAAGGTTAATTACAATTTATTAGTCTCCTAGTTGTGTTTGCGTAGAAAAAACGCCATAGTAATACTCTACAAAAGCTACTAGTTTATCGTGGTGGCTCAATTCCTATTGGCGCAATTAACATCCAGGGGTTAATTAAGCCGTTGTTTTTGCTGCTGAGCTGACAAAAATAAACCGTCCTTTTTTTCAACGCCAATATATATAATTTTTTTTGTACCTAATTCCACAAGCAAAATTTAATTAACAATTTAATCTCTGTTGTGTGGCGTATGAAAATACACCATTGTACACCTACTAAGCTACTAGTTGTGGAGGCCTCAATTCTATTGGCCAATTACATCCAGGGGGTTAACTAAAAGCGTTTGTTTTCTGCTGTGCAGCGAAATAATAATCCGTCTTTTTCCAACACCGGAAATAAATCATTTTCTTTTAGCATATTCACAACCGAAGTTAATTAAGCCTGTTTGTGCTTTTACATTTAAAGGAAAACACACAGTGCTTGTTAAACGACACATCAAGTAAAATTTTCCTGGCCATTTGTGAGCCGCAATTAAATCCCAGGGTTACCCAAGCTTGTTTACTGGTTCATGTGAGTCAAAAACAGGTGTCTATTTTTCATATACAGATAGCTCATCAAAACAGGTGTTCTGTACATTTTAGAACAAACAGTATGTCAGACAGAGAGGTGCAGCTCTGCAACAGCGAGTTGAAGAGGCACAAACATTTCTGAAACGTCCCAGGACGCAGAACAGCAATGGGACTCGCAGCAGGGTCACATCGGAGAGGCCACTACAGCCCTGTCATCTTGCTGCCGTGTGTATGTTTATCAGCAGACCGCAAGGGTTCTTGATTGGTTGACTAGGTCATCCTCGTCCCTGCCCAGATGACATCTACAACCCCAGCCAAGAGTCCGGTGGAACCTCAGACACAACACTTAGTTGGCATGGCCCTGGAGCGGTCAGGGCGGCCTCACCTGTCCACCAGCCCGCCTCTGTCCCATCCAGTTTTTCCCTCACAGCCAGGGATCTACTATAGTGGTCTGGGGCTCAGCGCCACTATAAAGCGAGGATGAATCAATTTGAGGAGGTCGTCAGCAGTCTACATGGGCAGCGAAGAAATGGGCCAATATCCCCAGCTTCTGCAGTAGGTCGGCAAAGTAAAGATGGAGGAGAGTGGCATGGGAGGTCATGTGGTGAGAGGTCCAAGCCTCGTCTATACCAAGACCGTTGATGAGGACAGAAGTGACAGATGAAACACCAAATAGATTGAATGATAAGCCTACCGACCGCACTTGGTATACTGTAGACAGCAAGGGCTTCATTCATCGTCAGGAGAAGAGGGCGTCATCTTGCGCTCAGGCAGCGCCCGCAGGCCAGCAAGTGGGTTGGTTTGGCCGTAGTCGAGCAGGTAGCAAGCAGTGTGAGGTCGGGAGCCAAGCGGCCACGGGTGTATAAAACCCGCTTCGCAGTCCAAGACAGTACGCACAGGGGCACAGCGAGGCAAGCGGCGGCAGTAAGTCACTCAGTGCGGAGCGATGGCGGTAAAATCAGGCTACTCAACTCGGCGGTGTGCCAGTTTATTGCTAAGACACCGGAGGAGCCGTAATAGGGTATTGTAGAATCTGTGGGCAGAAAGTGAAGCGTGGCCAGGGCTAACGTTGCACAACGCCCTGCTTCAACACATGCAGCGTCACCATCCGTTGCCTGGAGAAACGAGGCTCATTTTGTGGTCCATCCAGGCTGCTGCAGCATCAGCAGCGGCCAGTGGTCACACAAGCCATTTCAGTCCCAGTCAAGGCACCACCCCATCTGCAGAAGGCAGCTGTTTTCTCTTTGACAATCCTCACCCGTCCAGATGCTCCTGCTTCCTCGCTTACTCATGCGCCAGCAGTCGTCAGAGAGGCATTGTAAAGAAGACAACATATGGCTTCAACCAACCTAAGGTGCGGCAGCTGACGCAGTGGCTCCTGTCCGAAGTTGTTGGTACTGCAGCCCCTCCCTTTCCAAATGTGGACCTGCACATTCAAGCAGAACTAATGGCTTGTGCCGAGCGAGAATGGAGAGTACCAAGCCGTAATTTTCTTTTCCCAAAAAGGCAGTACCAGCACTTCCAAAATTGTAGAACAGAAAGGGGTACATTTCCATGAGCTTATCGGTTTGTCCAAGGTACACGGCCAGCGCTTACGTCAGGAGTTAACTGACGGTCCAGGCCAGTACATGTCCCTTTTACGGCCCACTGGGTGAATGTGCTTCCTGGCCCAGGCACACCAACAACTTGGACAGGAGACGCCTCAGTTCCTCCTCCCCCACGTTTCAAAAAACTGCTGCTCCTGCTCCATGGACCGCCTCCTCCCCTCCACCACCACCACCATCTCAGCCTCCACAAGTACAGCTCCATCGGATACCACATTGTAGTGGCACAGCGGTGTCACGCAGTTCTACACCAACTTCCTCGGCGAAACGAAGTCACACAGGGTAAGGAACTGCACCCGTCATGCAGCAAGAAAAAACTGTTGTGTGCTTTCTCCGCGCCAACTGCAAAATCGGAACCAAGTGACGGACAATGGTAGGAACATGGTGTCCGCGCTGCACGAGGAGGGATGGTCCATGCCCCTGCATGGCGCACGTGATTCAATCTGGCTGTAAAAAGGTTCCTGAAGTCTTCCACCGATCTTCAGAACATTCTGAAAATGGCCAGGAAACTGTTCATGCACTTTATCCATTCGTACAAAGCCAGGAACACCCTCCTCGAGTTGCAGCGGCAGAACGGCCTCCCCCAACACGCTCTGATATGCGATGTTTCCACCCGCTGGAATTCCAGCCTGCACATGTTGGACCGACTGTATGAACAGAGAAAGGCCATTAACGATTTTTTGATGATCCAGGCAGACAGAAGTACTCCCCTGTGTAACTTTGATGTCAGCCAGTGGCAGCTCATGCGTGACACCTGCCGTTTGTTGAGGCCATTCGAGGAGGCCACGTTATTTGTCAGGACTACGGGATGAATAACGTCATTCCACTGCTTCATGTCCTGGAACAGATGCTGAAAAATCTGTCTGGGCAGGGGACTGGAGATGTGGCGACTACATCTCGTGGCCACATGAGTCCGGTGGGGACTGAAATGGAGGAGGAGGAGGAGGAGGACATTGGAGCAGAAGCATTGTCTGGTGAAATGAGTGGATTTTCTACCCAGGTGACAAGAGAGGAGGAGCAGGAGCAGCTGGAGGTAGATGGAGATGAGGAAGACGAGGCAGATGACTCCCAAGCACCGTGCAGTATACAGTGGAAATGGAGGCAGGGAGCCCCTCGAGTCACTTGTGCAGATGTCCCGCAGCATGCTTATTTGCCTGGCTATGACAGCCGAATAGTCAGCATCCGGCAGAGGGATGACTTCTGGCTCTCCACCCTATTGGACCCTCGCTACCGGTCCAAAATGGGAGCCTTTTTCCCAGCTATTGAGAGGGAAGACAAACTCAAATACTATAGGGAAATCCTCCGTAAACAGTTGGCCGCTGCCTATGTGAGGCATCGTCCCTCATCTGACAGGTCTGACCGGGGGGTTCCCTCAGCGCTCACTTACTACTGCCGCGGCTGCTGGGGGAAGGTGGGGGGTAGGAGCAGTACCAGCTCCATCAGCAGTAACCTAAGTCTGGAGTCACTAATGAGCAGCTTCCTTCACCCGCCCTAGTGAGGAGGGCAGTCACCAGCAGCAGCAGCAGCAGGACATGGAGCATTCCCTGAACCAACAAGTTGTGGCCTACTTGGACAGCACTCTGCCACCCCAGTAGAAGATCCGCTGGACTACTGGGCAGCCAAACTGGATGTGTGGCCGCAACTTGCCGAGTTTGCAGTGGAGAAGCTGTCCTGCCCGGCCAGTAGTGTGGCATCAGAGCGGGTGTTCAGTGCGGCGGGGGCCATCGTTACCCCAAGCAGAACCCGCTTGTCCACGGGAAAATTAGAACGACTGACCTTAGACAAGATGAATCAGGCGTGGAACGGCCAGGATTACCACACACCAAAGCCAAAGGCGTCAGTCTGGGTTCAAACTACCTGCCTCAGCCACTATTCTGATGCCGCCACCCGCCTGATGCCACACAACTGCTGATAGTGTCTCCATCTGCCTACCACCGTCTATACCAGGGACTGGTATTGCCACCCACCTCAACACTCTGTCATTGTGCCACTCTATGTGCTCATGCTGCTGCTGCTGTTGCTGTTGCCGTGACATCCACACTGTGTCATTGTGCCACTCTGCGGCCTGGTACTGTTTTGCCACCTCCAGAATGTCATTGTGCCACTCTCTGACCTCATGCTGTTGCTCCTGTCATCACCTCCACTCTCTGTCATTGTGCCACTTGCTGACCTCATGCTGCTGCCGCCGTGACCTCCGCTCTCAGTCATTGTGCCGCTCTGTGGCCTAATACTATTTTGCCACCTGCAGAATGTCATTGTGCCACTCTCTGACCTAGTGAGGATGCAGTGACTCCTGTCGTGACCTCAACACTGTGTCGTTGTGCGACTGTCTGACCTCATGCTGCTGCCGTGGCCCCGCTGCCGTGCCCTCCCTCACTGTGGCCTAACTCCTGTTTTGCCACCTCCAGAATTTGTCATTGTGCCACTGTCTGACCTCATGCTGAGTTTGTGGCTGCTGCCGTGCCCTCCACACTGTGTCATTGTGCCACTGCACGACCTTATGCTGGCTGCCCGCCGTGCCCTCCACACTGTGTCATTGTCCACTCTTTGGCCTACTCCTTTTTGCCACTCCAGAATGTCATTGTGCCACTCTCTGACCTCATGCTGTTGCTCCTGCTACCATCCACTCTCTGTCATTGTGCCACTGCCTGACCTCATGCTGCTGCCGCCGTGACCTCCGTCTCACTTGTGCCGCTCTGTGCCTAAACATTTTTCCCCCCGCAAATGTCATTGTGCCACACTCTGACCTCATGCTGCCTGTACCCCCCCTCCCCCTTTCATTTGGCCACTTGCCAACCC
>JAODAL010069767.1:0-16210 GCA_025379985.1 Phyllomedusa bahiana
CACAATTTTAAAAATTAACCAGACCCCTTTCAAATAGATAATACATGCAGGTCCCCCCTTTTTCCAACTCTTATTCGAAATATGTTTTTTTTTAAATACAAACGTGCAAAAAAATTAAAAGGGCCCCCCAAGGAGATCCCTTTAAGAATTTTTCCAAAATTCTATAGACCCCTTATTAAGGTTTCAGGGGGGCCATTTGGAGCCTTCCCCATCAAACCAACAAATCCCATTAAAAGGATCTCGATGGGAAAAACCCTTGAAATGTTTTCCCTAGTCTTATTGTCCCACCCTTTGCGGAGACTGTTCATAGAGATTTTCTCTTGTTACATTCAAGACTGCAAATACTCTGATGAATACTCTGAATTCCATGGAGAGGTGGAGACTTTATCCTCAAGTATATCTCGAATCCTAAGAAAATAATTCAAGTTGTGGGAGTAACATTAAATTTCTTCCAATTTTTTAGCCAACCTAGTAGATCTTCTAGGTAGGACAGTGTCAACAGTCCATGTAGAATAAACTCTTCTAGCTTGTCTGAGCCAGTGGTCTAAATGTAGTACCATCATAATATTAAAAATTTTAAAATCTTCCTGTTGGACCCCATTAACATCACAATTTCACCTTTTGTCCATGGTATCCATCCGAGGGAGCCTTTGACTTTTGGAAAAAATTTTTCCAAATTTGGGACCACAATCCCCATTTAGCGAACCTGTCGGGCTCTTACCGCACAATTTGGGTTGTTGCATGATTTTCGGGCTCCTTTTGGGAGGGGTTAATAAGTTTCCCCTAGCCTGGCTAGAATTTCCCCCGGCTTGCTCTTCCAACAATGTTGGACATTTTTACCCGTTTTGACATTCAAGCTTCTTGCTGAAGAAAAATCCCCCTAAGGGAATAAATCAATTAGGCTGTATGTTATCCCATGAACATGGGATCAGAGGATTTTACAAATCCCTTTCCCCCAGACCATAAGGGTACACAACCAATTTTGTTTTCCAGCAATAGTTGCAAGTGTTTGTTATCTGAGTCTTTTTCTGACATGCCCCATCCATCATTTACCTTTTCCAATCAGTGGAGCTTCTATTATAATATTTCCTTAAAAATTAAAGCCTTTTTTGTCAATGACATTTTCCTAGCATGGTAGGGTTATCAGTAGTGCAGTGACATTCTTCTGCCCTGGATCCCCATATGCAGTCAGGTTTGCAGAGGTGCAGTGACATTCGTTGCTTGGGGGCCTTCCCATTTCAATTAAAGAGGTGCATGACTCCCTTGTTCCCGGGTTCCCTACACAAATTTTTGAAGAGGGGCAGTGACATCCGTCTGCCAGGGGGGCCCCTATACAAATAGAGTTAGGAGAGGTGCAGGGACATCCTTTTGCTCCACGGCCCATCAATGTAGGGTTAGCAAAGGGCTGAATCGTCTGCTCCGGGGCTCTTAAGAGTAGGGGTTAGCGGAGGTTGTGACATAAATCTGTTCCGGGGCCCCATACACAGTAAAATTAGCATAGGTATGGTGACATCCATCTGCTACGATGCCCCCATACCAGTGGGGGAGCGAGGAAAGGGGGACATCCTGGGGGGCCCCTACCTAAAGATGACCCAAACATCAAAATTTTGGAGCTCAAGTCGAATTTCAAACAGTAGTCGTGTTACAGGGACCTGCATCCGGAGGGGGCCCAAAAACCCCCCTTTGACCATAAGAAGCACGGGTTTTTTAAAATTTACATGGAACGGCAGGAGCCCCTTTACACTTTTTTAAATAGGGCCCAAGAACTTCAAGTTATGCCTCTGCTTGCAAGCCTTGTACATGTGATTAGAGATCGGCGCATTGATTCTAACGAGTGGGATTCGTTTAGAATTTCAGGAAAACTTTGATTCTGCACGAAATAGAAGTTTTGGGTAATTCGCGGGAACAAAGCGTGTTTTTAATTGATAAAATGGCCACAAACACATGGCGTTACATGGGGCAAAGAACTCTGGGAGGAAGAAAGGAAACCCTCAATGACATGTGCAGAGATGAAGCCAATCAGAGACCGTAGGGATTCTGTGACGTCACCGCACTATGTAAGTCCGGACGCCATGCTCGCTCCTCACACTCCTCTCTCTGTGCCGTGCTGTAGCTGCTGCAGAGATCTCACACAAAAGAAATTAGTTTTTAACAGCAATTTTTTTTGGGGGGGGGGGGTGGCACTGCTTGTATCAGAGACTGCTCCTCTTCCGTTATTTTGATTTAGTTTGTGGGGTATTGTAATTGAAGTCCAGTGTGGGTCCAAATCTGCTCCATATACATTTTAATGCTATCTGCTCAGTTCTGGAGCACATTGAAAATCCAAAGGTTGTCTAATCCTGTTTGTGCTTTTGTATTCAGTAAAAGAAACAGCGTTTTTATAAGCCACATACCAGTTAATTTTTTGCTGCTGATTTCTGTAGCGCAATTTATATCCAAAGGTTAATTAAGCGTGTTTGTGCTATTGTAGTCAGTAAAAGAAATGGTGTTTTTAAACGCCACATACAAGTTAATTTTTTCCTGGTGATATCTGTAGCATAATTTATATCCAAGGGTTATTTAAGCCTGATATTGCTTTCTTATTCAGTAAAATGCACAGCGTTTTTACACGCCACATACCAGTTCATTTTTTCCTGGTGATTTCTGGAGTGCAATTTATATCCAAGGGTTACACAAGCCTTTTAGTGGATACATTTGGAGACAAATACAGGGTGTGTATTTATCATATACAGATATCTTCAATAAACAGAGTCTGTGAATTTTTGAACAAACAGTATGTCAGACAGAGAGGTTGCCGGCTCTTCTCATGGAGTGGCAGTGGCACAAACATTCCTGGGGAGGACAGGTCACAGCACAGAAAGGGGGCGTCGCAGCAGGGGGCCTCGGGAGGCCGAACTGAGGTGTATCTACAGCCGTGTGTTGACCGAACCAAGGGTTTTGATTGGTTGACAGGGCATCGACTTCCTCCCCGATGACATCTGACAACCCATCCAAGAGTGGGGGGAAGTCAGACACAACCCTTTTGGCTGGCCCCGGGTGGGGGTCGCGGCCCTATCTGTCATCAAAACCCCCCTCTGTCCCACCCGGTTCCCTCAGCCAGAAAATTTTCTAGGGGTTGGGGTAGCGCCACATACAAGAGGGAACAATTTGAGGACAGTCAGCAGTACTTGGCAAAAAAGAAAATGGGGGGTGAATCCCACTTCTTGCATAGGCGGCAAAGTTTGGGTGGGAAGTGGGGGGGGTCCCTTTTGTGGGGGTGGCCCCACATACCCGACCGTTTAGGAGGACAGAGGAAGATCCCAAAAAAACGATTATATGAGCGACTGCATTAGGGCCAGGTGAAGGAAGGCTTATCATCATCGGGGAAGGGCATCCCTTGCGCCCCAGGCAGTGGCGCAAACCAGCAAGTGGTTGTGGCCGTCGTCAGCGGGGGAGCCGTGCGATTCGGGAGCCAAACAGCCCCAGGGTAAAAACCACTTCGCTGGTCAAGAAAAAGGTAGTGGCACAGGGGGCACTCAGCAAGGCAGGGCGGTAGTAGTCTTACTCAGTGGCGCCACGCCATTGGCAGTTAAATTGTAACTCGGGCGGTGTGTGCAATTCCTTTGCTAAGTCACAGAGGTGCAGAATATTAGGTATAGGTAGAATTGTGGGAAGAAAGTGACAGGTGGCCAGGGGAGCTAACGTTGGCATAGTGTTGAGGCGATTTTTATCGACCAAAGTTGTAAATCGGCAAGGTTTTTATGGTGATCGATATTTTCCAGATCATTCGGATAATTAAGGTTTAAATGTGTGATCATCTATTAGATCGCGCCTTTTTCGGCGACTTCTGTTATTTTGGGGCCCAGCAAATCATGTTTATAGAATAGAGCATGGGTGAGGAATGTGTGAGCGACAGTCATGTCTGGGATGTGTATGGTTGCGAATTGGCTGGTAAAAATCTCATGCCTCGTTTTACATAGAACAGCGTTTCCTGTTTCACGCTCAAGTGGTCTTCAGCGTCTCTAGGGAGATGACGGTGCGCTTGCTGTGGCCACACAGACTCAGCGAAATTAGACTATTTATGCACAGAGGAAAACTCTGCTATAGCTGGATACCTTCAATTTAGTTATATTAGGATTTGAAGATTTTATGTAGTTAGCTTGAGAATTTAAAGAGGCATTACCGCTGTAAAGTCACGGCGGGAAGCGAGCGGGGGGGGGCCCCCGCGGGCGAACACAGACAAGCTTATCTATAAAGATCCCATTGGATAATGTTCAACAAAGACTTTAGTTTAGATTTGATAGTGGAATATCTTTATTATTTACAGTTTGCTATTGAAGTATTTCTGGATTTGGGCTGTCTGGAACTTATATTGGATAACATCATTTCTAGTAACTGTGGTCTCTTTG
Source organism: Phyllomedusa bahiana (assembly GCA_025379985.1). Classification (NCBI taxonomy): domain Eukaryota; kingdom Metazoa; phylum Chordata; class Amphibia; order Anura; family Hylidae; genus Phyllomedusa; species Phyllomedusa bahiana. Next base: position 4,389 of record JAODAL010069767.1, read on the forward strand.
TTTCTTAGCTGCAAAACTACACTTGTTTTTTCAGTATAATTTCAGATTGAGGTTCAATTTTACCCATTACACCTGTGACTGTTTATATTTCAACTATTGCTCTTAACTTTACATTCTCATTCTTGTTTTCTGCACTCGCACAGTTTTGTTTGTGCCATAATAGCAGTTGTATCGTACGAAAAACATCACAGGTTCGTTGGTTTTTTGACTTTTGCGCACCCAGTATGTTCATGACGCAGCACTCTCGTAATCTTTAAACAGCAATTCTATATTCACTTCTGATGAAATTGATAGGTGCAATTAATACAGTTTTATTATATCAAAACATAACAGTTACGTGTTTTTTGTCTTGTGCGCTCCCTGTAACTGTTGTATTGACGCTAGCATCTTACGTAAATCTTAAAAACAGCAATTCTATATTCACACAGGTGTGAAATTGAAAGGTGCAAAAAAAATACAGTTTATTATATCAAATATAACTGGTACGTGTTTTGTGACTTTTGCGCACCCGTACTGTTCTTTGAGCAGCATCTACGTATATTCTTTAAATCAGCAATTCTTTTATTCACACAGGTGAATGTAAGGTGCCAAAAAAAATACGTTTATTATATCAAAAATAACAGTTACGTGTTTTTTTGAATTTTGCGCACCCTGTTCTGTTCATTGACGCAGCATTACGTAATCTTAAAACTGCATTTCTATATTCCACCACAGGTGTTTGAAAGGTGCAAAAATTTCAGTTATTATAACGAAAACATAACAGATACGTGTTTGTGACTTGTTGCGCACCAGTACTGTTCATTGACGCAGCTATCTACGTAAATCTTTAAACAGCATTTTTATATTCACACAGTGAATTGAATAGGTGCAAAAAATACCGTTTATTATATCAAATCATAACAGTTAGTGTTTTTTGACTTTTGGCACCCTGTACTGTTCTTGGACGCACATCTACGTAATCTTAAAACAGCCAATTCTTATATCACCACAGGTGAATTGAAAGGTGCAAAAATACAGTTTATTATATCAAAAACAATAACAGTTACGATTGTTTTATGACTTTTGCGCCCAGTATGTCTTTGACAGCGCATATACGTAAATCTTAAAACAGCAATTCTATATTCACCACAGGTTGAATTGATAGTGCAAAAAATGTCCGGTTATTATATCAAAAAATAAAACAGTAGTGTTTTTTGACTTTTGCGCATCCCAGTTACTGTTCATTGACGCAGCCACTACGTAAATCTAATAAACAGCAATTTCTATATTCACCACAGGGAATTGAAATGTGCAAAATAATACAGTTTATTATATCAAAACATAACAGTTACGTGTTTTTTTTGACTTTGCGCACCCAGTACTGGTTTCATTGTCGTCAGCTTACGTAAATCTTATTCAGCAATTCTACTATTCATACAGGTGATTGAAAGAGTGCAAAAAAAATCCCGTGTTTTATACGAATAAATAACAGATACGTGTTTTTTGACTTTTGCGCTCCCAATTACTGTTCATTGACGCAAGCTTTACGTAAATTCTTAAAACAGCAATTGCTATATTCACCACAGGTGAATTGCTCAGGTGCAAAAAAATAAGTTCTTATTATATCAACATAACAGGTTACGTTGTTTTTTGACTTTTGCGCACAGTATGTTCATTGACGCAGCATCTACGTAATTTCTTTTTAAAACGCAATTCTTTATTCACCACAGTGTGAATTGGAAGGTTGCAAAAATACAGGTGTTATTATACGAAAAAATAACAGATACGTTGTTTTTGACTTTTGCGCGCCCAGTACTGTTCATTGTCGCTGCATTTATTCGTAAATCTTAATAAGAACTGCAATTCTTTATTCACCACAGGATGAATTGAAAGGTGACAAAAAATACAGTTTATTATATCTAACATAAAGTTACGCGTGTTTTTGACTTGTTGCGGCTACCTGTATCTGTTCATTGATCGCAGCATCAGTAAATCTTTATAACGCATTTTATTCACCACAGGTGAATTGATAGTGCCAAATAATACAGTTTTATTATATCAAAAATAACAGTTAAGTGTTTTTGGTCTTTTTGCGCACCAGTACTGTTCTTTGACGCAGCATCTACGTTAAATTATTAAAACAGCTATTTTAATATAACCCACAGGTGAATTGAAATGGTGCAAAAATACCGTTTATTATATAAAACATAAACAGTTAGTGTTTTTTGCTTTTGCGCACCAGGTACTGTTTCATTGACGCAGCATCTACGTAAATCTTTAAAACGGCAATTCTGTATATTCTCCACAGGGAATTGAAAGGTGCTAAATAAAAAACCGTGTATTATCGAAAAATAACAGATTCGTGTTTTTTGACTTTTGCGTCCCAGTATGTCATTGTCGCAGCATCTACGTAAATCTTTAATCAGCAATTCTATATTCACCACAGGTGAATTGAAAGGTGCAAAAAATTACCGTTTATTATTATCAAAACATAAAAGTTACGTGTTTTTTGACTTTTGCGCACCAGTACTGTTATTGACGCGCATATACGTTAAATCTTAAAAACAGCAATTCTATATTCTCCACAGGTGAATTGAAAGGTGCAAAAAATACCGATGTAATTATTCGGAATACATAAAGATAAGTTGTTTTTTGACTTTTGCGACACAGTACTGTTCATTGAAGCAGCAGCATCTACGTAAATCTTTAAAAAACTGCAATTCTATATTCACCACAGGTGAATTGATAGTGCAAAAATAAGTTTATTATATCAATTCTTATTCAGGTTACGTGTTTTTGACTGTTGCGACCCTGTACTGTTCTTTGTCGCAGCTCTACGTAAATCTTTTTAAACTGCATTCTAAATTCACCCTGGTGAATTGAAGGTGCAAAAAATGTTTATTATATCAAAACATAAAAACAGTTAAGTGGTTTTTGACTTTTGCGTGCACCCAGTTACTGTTCATTGACGAAAGATCTACGTAATCTTAAAACAGCAATTTACTATTCACCACAGTGGTAATTGAAAGGTGCAAATAAAATTACGTGTTTTATACGAAAACATAACAGATAGGTGTTTTTTGACTTTGCGCCTCCCCTCCCCCCCCCCCCCACCCAGTACTGTCATTGACGCGCTGATTCTACGTAAATCTTAAATACAGCAATTCTATATTCACCACAGGTGAATTGAAAGGTGCAAAATAAACACGTTATTATAACAAAAAAAAAACGTTACGTCTTTTTTGACTTTTGCGCACCAGTACTGTTCTTGACACAGCATCTACGTAAATCTTTAAAACTGGCAATTCTATATTCACCACAGGTGAATTGAAAGGTGCAAAAAAATACAGTTTATTTTATCAAAACATAACTGTTACGTGTTTTATGACTTTTGCGCACCTAAGTACTGTTCATTGTCGAGCATCTTCGTTAAATCGTAAAACAGCAATTCTATATTCACCCACAGGTGAATGGGGATAGGTGCAAAAAATACCGTTTATTTTATCAATACATTACTGTTTAGTGTTTTTTGACTTTTGCGAACCAGTAATGTTCATTGGACGCGAGCTTCTACGTAAATCTTAAATCAGCATTCTATATTCACAGGGTGAATTGAAAGGTGCAAAATAAATTACAGTTTTTTATATCAGAACATTAACAGTTACGTTGTTTTTGACTTTGCGCACCAGTACTGTTCATTGACGCAGGATCTTCGTAAATCTTAAAACAGCAATTCGTATATTCACCACTGGTGAAGTGAAAGTGAAAGGAAATGGGGAAGAAATTTGGGACTTCCAGGGTGCAGTTGAAAACTTGCAAAAATACCGTGTATTATTACGGAAACATAACAGATACGTGTTTTTTGACTTTTGCGCACCAGTACTGTTAATTGACGCCAGCATCTACGTAAAATCTGTAAAACAGCAATTCTCTTATTCACCTCAGGTGAATTGAAAGGTGCTAAAAAAATACCGTTTATTATATCAAAAACATAACAGTTACGTGTTTTTTGATTTTGCTCACCAGTAATACTGTTCATTGAAGCAGGCTTCTACGTAAATCTTAAACTGCAATTCTTTATTCACCACAGGTGTTGGCGTGAATTGAAGGTGCAAAAATAGTTGTATTATACGAAAAACATAACAGATTACGTGTTTTTTGACTTTTGAGCACCCTGTAATGTTAAGTGACGCAGCATCTTACGTAATTCTTAAAAACAGCAATTCTATATTCACCACAGGTGAATTGAAAGGTGCAAAAAATTACCGTTATTATATCAAAACATAACAGTTGTGTTTTTTTTGACTTTTGCGCACCCAGTATCGTTCATTGACGCTGATATCTACGTAAATCTTTTAAAACAGCAATTTCTATATTCACCAAGGTGAATTGAAAGGTGCAAAAAATGACAGTTTATTATATCAAAATAACAGTTAGTGTTTTTATGCTTTTGCGCACCCTGTACGGTTCATTGAGCTGCATCTACGTAAATATTAAAACAGCATTTCTATATTCACCCACAGGTGAATTGAATGGTGCAATAAATACCGTTTTTTATTTCAAACATTTACAGTTTACGTGTTTTTTGACTTTTGCGCACCAGTACTGTTCATTGAAGCGAGCTCTACTGTAAATCTTAAAACAGCAATTCTATATTCACAAGGTGAATTGAAAGGTGCAAAAAATACAGTTTATTATATCAAAAACATAACGATCAGTTACGTGTTTTTGACTTTTGCGCACCAGTTCTGTTCATTGACGCGCATCTACGTAAATCTTAAAACGCAATTTCTATTTTCACCACAGGTGAATTGAAAAGTTGCAAAAAATACCGAGGTATTATACAGAAAACTTATCAGATACGTGTGTTTTTTGACTTTTGCAACCAGTTCTGTTCATTGAGCGAGCATCTACGTAAATCTTAAAACAGCTATACTATATTCCACCACAGGTGATTTGAATAGGTGCAAAAAAATACCGTTTATTTTATCAAAACATAACAGTTACGTGTTTTTGACTTTTGCGCACCTCCAGTACTGTCATTGACGCAGCATCTACGTAATCTTAAAACAGCATTCATATATTAACAACAGGTGTGAATTACTGAAAGGTGCAAAAGCAATACCGTGTATTATACGAAAATCATAACAGATAGTGTTTTTTGATTTTGCGCACCCGTACTGTTCATTGACGCAAGCATCTAGTAAAATCTTAAAACAGCATTCTATATTCACCACAGGTGAATGAAAGGTGCAAATTTTACCGTTTATTATATCAAAACATAACAGTTAGTGTTTTATGACTTTTGCGCACCCAGTACTGTTCATTGCGCAGCATCTACGTAAGTCTTAAACTGCTTTTTATATTCACCCAGGTGAATTGAAAGGTGCAAAAAAAAAATACAGTTTGTTATATCAAAACATAAAATTACGTGTTTTTTTGTCTTTTGGCACCCAGTACTGTCATTGACGCAAGATCTTCGTAAATCTTAAAACAGCAATTCTATATTCACCAAGGTGAATGAAGGTGCAAAAAATTACCGTTTTTTATATCAAAACATACAGTTAGTGTTTTTTTGACTTTTGCGCACCCATTATGTTCTTTGACGCAGCATTCTCGTTAAATCTTAAACAGCAATTTATATTCACAAGGTGATTGAAAGGTGAAAAAAGAATACCGTGGATTATAGAAAACTTATACAGATACGTGTTTTTTTGACTTTTGCGCGCACAGTATGTTCAGTGACGCAGGCATCTCGTAAATCTTAATACAGCATTCTATAATTCTCCACAGGTGAATTGAAAGGTGCAAAAATACCGTTTATTATATCAAAAAATAACAGTTACTGTGTTTTTGACTTTTGCCACCAGTATGTCCAAATTGACCGCAGCAGCTACGTTAGAGCTTAAAACTGAAATTCTATATTTCACCACAGTGTGAATTGAAAGGTGCAAAAAATACCGTGTATTATAGAAACATAACACGATACGTGTTTTTTGACTTTTGCGCTCCAGTTACTGTCATTGACGCAGACATCTAGTAAATCTTAAAAACGCATATTCTTTATTCACCACTAGGTGAATTGAAAGGTGCAAAAAAATACGTTTTTATATCAAAACATATCTGTACGTTTGTTTTTTGACTTTTGCGCACCCGTATGTTCATTGACGCAGCATCTACGAAATCTTTCAAATCAGCAAAATTCTATATTCACCACAGAGTGATTGAAAGGTGCAAACAATGCCGTTTATTATATCAAAACATAACAGTACGTGTTTTTGATTTTGAGGCACCCAGTTACTGTTCATTGCGCAGATTACGTAAAATCTAAAAACAGCAATTTATATTCACCAACAGGTGAATTGAAAGGTGAAAAAAATACCTTGATCTTATACGAAAACATAACAGATACGTGTTTTTGACTTTTTGGCAACCCCTGTTAATGTTCATTGGACGCTGCATCTACGTAATCTTAAAAACAGCAATTCTATATTCACACAGGTGAATTTAAAGGTGCAAAAAATTAAGTTTATTATATCAAAACATAAAAGTTACGTTTTTTTGACTTTGCGCACAGTACTGTTCATTGACACAGCATCTACGTAAATTTCTAAACAGCAATTCTATATTCACCACAGGTGAATTGTAAAGGTGCAAAAAATACAGTTTATTATTCAAAACATTACAGTTACGGTTTTTTGACTTTTGCGCACCCAGTGTAATGTTCATTGCGCAGCCCCCCCCCCCCCCATCTACGTAAATCTTAAAACAGCAATTATATTCACCACAGGTGAATTGAAAGGTGCCAAAATATACCGTTTATATAATCAAAACATAACAGTTACCGTTTGTTTTTTACTTTTGCGCACCAGTACTGTTCATTGACGCACGCATCTTCGTAAAATCTTAAAACGAGCAAATTCTATATTCACCACAGGTGATAAAAGGTGCAAAAAATACAGTTTATTAGATCAAAAACATAACAGTTACGTGTTTTTGACTTTGCGCACCAGTTACTGTTCATTGACGCAGGCATCTTCCGTAAATCTAAATACTGCAATTATATTTTACCACTGGTGAATTGAAAGTGCAAAAAATACCGTGTTTTATACGAAAGAATACAGATACGTGTTTTTTGACTTTTGCGCACCCAGTATGTTCATTGACGCAGCATCTACGTAAATCTTAAATCAGCAATTATATTTTCACCAACAGGGATTGAAGGTGCATAAAATACCGTTTATTATATCAAAACATAACTGTTACTGTTTTTTGATTTTGGCACCCAGTACTGTTCATTGAGCAGCTTCTACGTTAATGATCTTTAAAAACAGCAATTTATATTCACCACATGGTGAATTGTAAAGGTGCAAAAAAATACCGTGTATTATACGAAATCTTTACAGATTACGTGTTTTTTGATTTTTGCGCCCCAGTAGTTCATTGACGGCAGCATCTACGTAATCTTAAACAGCATTTCTATATTCACCAATGGTGAATTGATAGGTGCAAAAAAAATTACGTTATTATATCAATAAAAAACATAAACAGATAGTGTTTTTGGATTTTGGACCCAGTCAGATTTGTTGATAGAACCTTGCAGTTAAAATTTGAATACTGCAATTTTGTTTTTTGATTAGAGGGGATTTGGAGAATAGTGTGAATTTGCGTCTTTTATAAGAGATTTCCAAAACTATTCCATACCTTCTACAAATTTTTATTTTTCTGGACATGGTTGCGAAATGCTTGGTGGTTAAGCGAGCAAAGAGGGGGGTAGCACATGGAGGTAGAGGTACGAGAGAGAGAGAAGAGTGCTCCTTCCAGTGCTGGCGAACAAACACGACATGCCAGAGGATCGTCAGTTGCAGGACGTACAGGCTGTCATCGCTGGGTCCATGGCCTGTGAATCTAAGTTAACGAACATCGTCGCCAATCTGTCCTTCAGTGGTTAATGCAACATGCATCTAGCAAGTCTTACTCCGCGTCCTCCAGTCTACCGGCACAAATGTCGTCATTGCATCATCTGCATCGTCCAACATGAAGCAGCCCAAATGTCAACTCGAGTTTGTTGTACCCACCACTGTGGTTAATCCATTGTCTGAAGACCTCTTGATGACAAAATGCGGTTGGGGGTCAGAAGGATGTTAAAAGTTTCAAGAGGATGGTTTAGTCTGCTCTGAGCCCAGTTATGATGCACCAGAGGAGGTGTAGGACGCGGGCAATCGGCAAAAATTCCGGTGGCGGTCGGCAGCGCCTGTGCAGGTGCACCCTTGCTTGTTGCCCGCAGCTTTCTGGATGCAGAAAGTCAGGACGACCAAGTCACAGTCTGTTGATGGATGCTGATGATGACGAAATGCGGATCCATCTGGTCTTTTCCGCAGACAGAATTTGCTTGCGAGCGCTCTCATAAGTGGTCGCAGGAGGAAGACGATGGGTTGTGTCAATACGGGTCCGCCTCATAAAGGGATGAGCGCGGTCGCCAGGAAGTCCGCTGATGATTTGATTCTCGCCTGCCTCGGTCTGCGCAAACCCCGCTCCTCGTTTATCGCCGTCAAAAAGGTCCAGGACTTCAAGCTGGGCTTCTTTGAGCAAGCTCTGATTCACCCAGCGACTGTCTTATGCCGCCGTTGCGGTAAACGCATAAGTAGAGGCATAGAACCTTAAGTGGTTAAACCTCCACAGCATGTCTAGTCACATGCAGCGAATGCATGAGTTGAAATGGCGGGAACACTTGGCCATAAAGGCCAGACCGAGCCGGGCCTCCATCAATGTAACACCCTCTGTCTCCGCCTCCTCTCCTCCTCCATCACCAAGCGTTCCTCGCTGCCATGTCGCTCAGAGTCATGATCAGGGATCTGCCTACGCTTCAGCCTTCCACCGTTCGGACGGGGTCCACCTGCTCCACCAGAGGATACCATCCTACCCTTCTCCTTACGCCAGTCAGTTTGACGACCTGCACGCGTACTGCGGCCAGTATAGCAGCCAGCCTGCTTTCTTCCTGGTTTGGGAACAGAAGAAACACTTTAACCCAAACCATCCACAAAGCCAAATGGCCTGAGATTGTCGGCCTATGCAGGTTTTGCCCTGGAAATGTTGCCTTTCCGTCTGGTGGACACAGATGGGGTACGCCACGTTATGGCCCTCGCCCTGACCCCAATACAGATGCCTAGCAGGCTTTTCTTTGCAGAAAAGCCGTCCTTGCCTGGCCCAGCCTCGTGTCATCTAATATTTCTGCGCCGTTGTCTGCATATGTGTCCGGAAAAAGTCCTTTATTCCACGAAATAATGGACTAGTAAGCACGGCAAGGCAGTATATCTCAGTGACAGCTCACTGGGTTGAGGCTGGGCGTGGATGTCTTGGGGGTGACGGTTGGCTCTCAGGGATCGGCGCAACGCTCTTCAAAACTGCAGGGATGGTGCAGGGCTATCTTTCCCCCAATGGTCCTTGGTGGCATCACCGTGCCCAGTGCACAGCCGTATTGAAATTTTAATCAGCCTTGGTGGACCGTCCACAAACTGGTTCAGGAGCTGTGGACGGCTATAAGCAACGGGACCGAAAAAGAGTGGAAGGGGGTCAAAGAACCTCTGTGCCAGGCAGGTGGGTGTGCTGTTACGGGCGAAATCTGCTTGCGCCCTTATGATCGGCTAGGCTTGAGCAATCCTTGCCTGGCCACATGTTCATGAACCTTGTCGTCAGAATTTCTAAAGAGCTACAAGGGTCTGGACTGCTGTGAAGAGAGGTCGAGGTCTGAGTTCGCACTTCCGCCGTTCGCACCTGCGTCATACGCCTGGCTGCGTTTTGCAGCGTAGCTCGGCTCCCGTGTCAAACCGTCTCATTGTTGACGTGGCAACACGCTGGATTAATTCCACCCTCCACATGACTCCAGCGAATTGTGTGGCAGCAGCGCAATGCCATTACGCAGTACGGAAGTGACCATGGCCGGGACAAGCAGCGGTACGGACCTCGGGGGGTTGAAAACCACGAGTAGGTGGAGGAGGCAGGTGGGAAAGAGCTCTGCACTTTCCTTGCCAGTTTTGATGAAGCAACCAAAATGGTCAGTGCGGACAATGCCCTTGTCAGCATGAGCATTGTGGGAGATGATCTTAGTTCTGGATCGATCGTTGGACACTCTGAAAACAAAGGTCCCGCCAGCGACGGAGGAGGAGACGGACACAGATGCGGACACGGTGCCTTTCTCTCGTCAAATCCACCACGGCCCGACTGTTTCTCAATTTCATCGGTCTTCATTTAGCAGTGGTTCGGGGTCCAGAGCTGTGAAGGTGGGCATCAGCTCTCAGGGTGCATCTTTCGGAAGCGGGGCTGTGTTAAAACTGTGGGAAGGGGGGAGGAGGGGAGGGGTATTCCAAAAACCCGATTTTCCCGAGTCCGTTGGAAAAAGGTTGGCGCAAATTTGAGGGGGGGAGGAAGATGGGAAAGATCAGTTTGCTAGTGCCCTGCCCAGGGCTTGGGAAATCAAGGCTCCTCCTCCATGAGTTTTGGGGGATGCCCCATTTCCCAAATTTTGCTTTAAAGGGCCCATAAAAATGAACAAATTTTCTGGGGGGCCCACCTCTGGATCCGGTACAAAAAAAAAATCGATTTTCCTTACACCCAAATGGATAAAATGGGAAAGGAGGTTGTGATTGATCAAGGGGAGAATTGTTGGTTGCTTCATTCCCCAAATGTCAGGTGGAAAAAAATGGGGGAGTGACAGAGTAGAGTCCCAAAGTAGGCGTAGCGGCGCAGCGGGGAAAGGGGGCAAAGAAAAATGGGGCCCTTGGCAACTTTGTTTCCCACTCCCCAACGCATGCAATGCAGGGCACAACCCAAAACACACAGAGATCAGTTATGGGGTGCACGAATCGGGGTTTCAACAGGTTTTTTGCTGTGTTTCGGCCAATGATTTGGGTACCCAAAAAATGGAGAAGGGCCCCGAGCTGGTCGTCCCCATGGGTGTTGCCCTGCCCCGCCGCTCATATTGACGGACCTTCGCCAGTGGAGGGTCATTCAGCAAACGATCGGCTTTCACAGAAAATGTGGATCGTTTGTTTTCTAAAGTTAAATGGCTGGATTCTGTGATGTTGTGGCCCAATTCCCGAGGTCAGATTAGTTGCGGTCTTTAACTTCTTTAAAAAGAAATGGTCCTCTTGAAATTTTTTTTAAAATGATATTTCTTCTGAAATTTTTTTTTTTTCCCCTTTTTAAATTTTTTTTGTGAGGAGACTGTAAAAGCGCAATTTTTATGAAACCGTATTCATTTCTCACTTTTTCTTAGAAGTTTTGCATTGTCATTGGTTTTGAGGCATGTTGCTGTGAGATACAGCTTTTTATGGTCTTTGGAACGAAATGTGGTTCTAAATGGCATTTTCCCCACAATTTTAATATGGTGAGAAGTTATTTTAATTTTTTGGGGTATGTTGCTGTGAGTACAAATTTATGGTCCTTTGGAATAAATGTGGTTCTAAGTGGTTTTCCCCCACAATTTTTTTCGTGGTGAGGTATTTTTATTTTTTTTTTGGGTTTTTGGGTTTTGAAACGCAATATTGGGGCCTTTTAAAAAATGTTGTTTCAACGCTTTTTTTTTGAAAAGTGGAGGGTTTGTTTAATTTTTTTGGGGGCATTTTGTTGAATCAGATACTCAGGTCCCATTTAAAAAAAAGTTGTTTTTAAGCATTTGTTTTCACAATTTCAAAGTGGCCTGGGTCTGTTTGATTTTTTGGGGGCTTTTGCTGTAATGCGATCTCAGGGCCTATTTAAAAATGTTGTTTCTAAAGACATTGTTCCCAATTGAAATGGCTAAGGGTCTGTTTGATTTTTTGGGGGCTTTTGCTGTGAAGCGTTAT
>JAODAL010069768.1:0-16210 GCA_025379985.1 Phyllomedusa bahiana
CGGGAACCCCCAGTCAACAAAAAAATACCCTTTTCCCTCTAGTTTTAAACCCCCAAGATTCCTTGCCTCAAAAACATTGGGGCATCAGCACAGACGGAGGAGGACAGTCTTCTGAGAGAACGGTTAAGGGGCAGAGGTTTTAGCAGAGAAACATGGAATGCGTTGGGATCGCATGGTAGGGGGGAGCGGGTTTGTAAGAGCCCGGGAAAACGACTAATAACCTCAAAAGGCCCCGGAAGGGGGGTCCTTTTAAAGGGGAAGGCATCAAAGAGGACTATTGGCCGAACCCAAAACCCTTGTCACCTGGGAGAAAAAAGGGGGGATTCTTCCTGACTTTGTGCGCTGGGAAAGCCGGAGCAGAGACTGGGGGTCTGGGCCAATGGTCTTCTTATCGGCCAGTGCTCGCCGCCGGGAACTTGGGGGAAAGATGCCAAGGGAGAGGTGGGGGGGATGCAGAGTATAGATGTAGAAGGGGGCCCCGCGGACTCAGAATAAAGGGGGGAAAAATTATAGGAGAATTCCCCCCATGGCGCAATTGGACCCGTTTTGGGTTTCAGAGACGAAGGACAGAAAACTCCCCAAGCCCTGTTGCCCCTTCCACCTCCATTCGCTAGGGGGGTAACCCAAGAAAAGTGGGCTTCACCAATTTGGGGCCCAAAAGGGCTCGCCAAAACCGGAGAAAAATGGCTCCCCGTCCGAGAGATTTTGAGGGGCCCATGCGACGGAACACTGAAGAAAGAATAGCTCCGCGGGGGAGGCAGACGGCAGCCGGGGAACGGACAAAATGGCCATCTTGGAAAAACCGATCGTGTCACCAAATAATGGTTTGCCAGACGGGAGGGAGATCGGTTAAAAGTCCATAGAAATTGGTCCCTGGTTGAGTTGGGATGGGAAAAAGGTTTTTAGTAGGCCTGCCGGCTTTGAAGGGTTTTTGTTTCGGGGACAGGAGTTAAAAACTGAAAAAGTCCCCTTTAAACCCCCTCAGTTGGCCACCAAAAAGAACCGGGATATCAGGTGGAACGTTCTTCGGGGGCCGGGATGACCGGCCCCCAAAAGGGCAATGCCCACTTAAGATTGTCTGCGGAGAGCGGGGCGCACGAGGTCTTCCAGGAGGAACCCTGGGGAGGTCAATGGTCTGCCCAGAAAAACTTCTGGGGGGATTATGTGTCGGGTATTGTCTTCCCACCACTGGGAGGCACGGGAGAGAGGTCGGTCTCACGTTCTTCTTGCAGGCCAAAAGTGGATCGGGAAAAACGAACGGGAAAAGAAGAGGCCCACCTACCCTGGGGGGGTTTTGTGCGGCCATTGGGTATTGGGGTTTTGTGGTCTGAATAGATGCGATGGTGAGGGCACCCCCCGCGAAACGCCATTCCCCCAAAGGTCAGCTTTATGGCCAGTAGCCCCCGGGTCCCCCAATGTGAAATTTCCTCTGGGCCGGAAAAACGTTTTGGGGAAAAAAGCCAAAATTACAGTCTTCCCCGGGGCCTTTTTGGGGCCAAAACTGTTTGGGGCCCCACGAGAGGCCCCCATTTCCCAATGGAAGGGTTTTGCGGTGGCCAAAAGGAAGGAGTACACCAAGTGTATCAAGGGAAAACCCCCACGCAGGGGTAGGGAGTCTTGAAAAGTCATTCACAGCCCTGGAAGAGGCAGGCGCATTAACAGTCCGAAGGGCATACCAGGTATCAAAGTGCCCTTCCCGGGGGTTTAAGGCCCTCTCCATTTTTGCCCCTTTCGGATTGAATCAAGTTGTAGGGGCCCCCCTTTAGATCCAATTGGAGAAAAATTTTTGGCCCTGCAGACAGTCAAAAAGTTCTTGTTAAAGGGGGTGGGTACCGGTTTTTCACCGTTTATTTGTTAGACCCCGGGAGTTATGCAGGCCCCAAGGTACCCCCTTTTTCTTTACGAAAAAAAGAACCCGCACATGGGGGGACGAGGAATTTCGGATGAACCATTCCGGAGATTCTCTGGATGTACTCAGACTGGTTGGGGTTTAGGAAGAAAAAGGTAAATTGCCCCCGGGGGGCTGGTACCCCGGCAAAAAGCATGGGAATCGTTATGGGCGATGCGGAGGAAGACTCTCGGTTTTCTCCGGAGAACACATCGGCGTACCCCCAATCTCGGGGGCACCCCGGGCAGGGCTATGAAGGGTCACGAGGCAAAAAAGCACCGGACAAGGTGCCCCCAAAAAACCCCCTACTTTTGGGCCCCAACGACATTCTCAGAGTCCGTCCAGGGTGGGAGAGGGAGCCGCAGTCAGGGGAAGCCCGGGGGGGACCGCTGATGGGGCGAGGAAAACCCTAGAAGGAGATTTCTTCTTTATTCAGCGCCCCCCGTGGGGGACAGTGGCTTGGTGACAAATGGGGGGTGTCCTAAGCAGCTCCCTGCTGATGCAGATGAGGACGGTTTTTCCCCAAGGGGACCACCGGGACCAAATTTCTGCTTCACTAGAGATGGGGATAAATTTTTCCCGGCCCGAGCCGAATCCAGAAACGCTGGCCCTGGAAAAAAGTACCGCTTCTGACACGCCCCTTTGGCTCACAGCGTGGAAGGAGGATTTGACCTAGGAAACCCCCCCCACAGATATTGGGTGGGGAGTTTCCCGCAGGTTGGGTGTTTGGGGAAAACTCCCCGGGTACTGCCGACGCTGGCCCAGTCCTTTCAGAGAGGGGGCCCCATCCACTTGCATGGGCCCCAGTAGGTTTTGGGTGGCTGTGGGGCCCGGGGCCTCGGGAAGAGGGGTGCCAGACGGGGAACCGGCGGGCTGGGCTAACGTTGCTCTTGCCAAAGTTTCTCCTCCTTTCATAAAAGCCACTTGATGCGGGTGGCCAACCCGGGATCAATTCCTTAGGGGGGTGGGATGTCTCTCCCATAGTACACCCTTAATTCGGCTGAGACCCCTTTTTTAAAAAGCCCGTTCCAAAAAAGTTCTGGGGCCAAGGTACGGAATTGCACCGTTAGTCCCACGGACAGATTCCTTGGCGAGTTTAGAGGGCTGTCTGGCGGAAGATGCTCAAGGGGTTTGGGAACACCACTTCCGGAACTTCTCTGGATGTACACAGACATGGCTTGGGTCCAGGACCGTATATTCCTGTCCCACGGGGTGGACTGGTACGCCCATAGTCAGGGCAATCGGAGGGACGATGCGGAAAGCCACTTTCGGCTTTCTTACGGACACATCGGCCACCCCAGACTCCACCCGGCATGCGGTCATGGGGATGACGCTGCAGAGAGGGTATCCGCGCAATGGTGCAAAACCCCCTAAGTAGGTCCCCGATATTCTCCAGAGCCCGCCGGAAAGCGGGAGGCCACGTCGGATAAAAAAGTCGGGCCACTGGAGGGGCTGCGCGGTGGCGACCGTAGGGAGTTGTACAGTTTCATCAGGCGGGTCGTGTGGGGACAGGGGGTGAAAAAGGAGGTTTCAAGGACGGGCTCGGGCTGATGGACGGATGAGGAGCGGGCAAGATCCGGGGGTAAACGTTAACAAGGGACGGTCGGGTAAGACCCGGCCTAGGCCGATCCAGAAACGCTTGCCAGGAAGAATACAGCTTATGACCGACGAGGGCATCACAGGAAGAGGGGACTTTGAACTAGGAAGCATCCCACAATACCAATGCCGGGAGCACCGCCCTTGAATTTCAAACTGCCGGCGCGCGGGCCCCTAGGGGTGGAGCTACGTGCCTTGCAATGGGCCCCAGGGGCTGTTAGTGCTGTGCCGGGTAGGACTCTGGAAGACTGGGCCAGAGTGGGACCCCGAGCCTGAGTACGGTGCGGAGGTCTCCGCTGTGAAGCGGCACATTGGCGGCCTGGCAAACCGGGACAGAGGTCGCAGGGGTAGGATCCGGACATGTACTTCCAACCTTGGGCCGCTCCACTGAGGCCAAGGTTCTTGCACGTGTAGTCAGAATTTCTCATGAGGCTGCGGTTTAGGATTGTCTACCGGCCCAAGATCCTAATTTCACCGAACCCCTGCGAACTCACTGGGAACGCTTTTGGGTTCTCCTCATGCCCAGAATCTCCTTGACCTCATAGACATTGGGAGTATCAGCTATAGATGGAGGAGGGACAGACTTCTGCGAGAAACGGTTAAGGACCAGGGGTTTTAGTAATGAGACGTGGAAAGAGTTAGGGATTCTCATGGTAGGAAGGAGCCGGAGTTTGTAAGAAACCGGATTAATGCGACTGATAACCTCGAAGGGTCCCAGGAAGCGGGGTCCCAATTTGTAGGAGGGCATCTTAAGACGGACATATCTGGCCGACAGCCACACCTTGTCACCTGGGGAGAAGACAGGAGGAGGACTTCTTCCTTTGTCGGCTTGGATCTTCGTGCGCTCGGAAGCACGAAGCAGAGACTGGCGGCTCTGGGACCAGATGGTCTTCATGTCCTAAACCAGTGCGTCCGCCGCTGGAACCTCGGATGGAGACGCCAGAGGGAGAGGTGGGCGGGGATGCAGACCGTATACAATGTAGAAGGGGGAGGCCCCCGCGGACTCCGAGTCTAGGGAGTTATATGAGAACTCCGCACATGGCATCAAGTTGGACCAATCGTCTTGGCGTGCAGAGACGAAGTGGCGTAGATAACATCCCAAGACCTGGTTCACCCTCTCCACCTGGCCATTCGTCTGAGGGTGGTAAGCAGATGAGAAGTCGAGCTTTAACTGGAAACAAACTGGACTCCCCGATCCGAGACGATTTGCTGAGGGAGTCCATGCAGACGGAACATATGATGGAAGAATAGCTCCACCAGGCGGGTGGCCGACGGCAGGCCAGGCAGAGCGACAAAATGCGCCATTTTGGAGAACCGATCTGTGATCACCCAAATGATGGTGTTGCCAGCCGATGGAGGGAGATCGGTTATAAAGTCCATGGCAATGTTGGTCCATGGTTGCGTTGGGATGGGTAGTGGGTGTAGTAGGCCTGCCGGCTTGTGGCGAGGCGTCTTGTTCCGGGCACAGGAGTTACAGGACTGAAAGAAAACCTTGACATCCTTGACGAGCTCTGGCCACCAATAGAACCGGGATATCAAAAGGAACGTTTTTCGGGCACCGGGATGACCGGCCACCAAGGAGCAATGTCCCCATTTCAAGATGCGTCTGCGGAGAGCGGGGCGTACGTAGGTCCTCCCTGGAGGAACCTTCCGAAGGTCAACTGGAGCAGCCGAGATAAGACGTTCTGGGGGAATTATATGCTCTGGAGTAGTCTCCTCCCCCACCACATCGGAGGCCCGGGAGAGGGCGTCAGCTTTTATATTCTTCTCTGCGGGCCGGAAGTGGATCTGGAAGTCGAACCGGGAGAAGAAGAGCGACCACCTAGCCTGGCGTGGATTAAGTCGTTGAGCCGTCTGGAGGTATTGGAGGTTTTTGTGGTCCGAATAGATGCAGATGGGATGGCGAGCCCCCTCCAGTAGATAACACCACTCCTCCAAAGCCAGCTTGATGGCCAACAGCTCGCGGTCGCCAATCGTGTAGTTCCTCTTGGCCGAGGAGAACGTCTTGGAAAAGAAGCCACACGTTACTGTCTTGCCCATGGGCCCTTTTTGTGTAAGAACTGCTCCGACCCCCACCGACGAGGCATCCACCTCCAACTTTGAAGGGCTCGTGGGTTCCGGCCGCGAGAGGACAGATGCTGTGGTAAAGGCAGACTTGAGCTTTGCAAATGCTCCTCAGCCTTCAGAGGGCCAGCTGTGTGGGTTAGCGTGTTTTTTAGTGAGAGCCACTTCGGAGCACAAGCGTAGAGAAGTGGGGAATAAATTGGCGATAATAGTTACAGAATCCAGGAAGTGCTGTATGGCCCGCAACCCGACTGGGCGTGGCCACTGCAACACGGCAGACAGTTTTGCTGGATCCATCTGTAGGCCTTGACCAGAAATGATGTACCCCAAAAACGGAAGGCTGGTTTGGTGGAAGAGGCACTTCTCCAGCTTGGCATACAGGTGATTCTCTCGGAGCCGCTTCAAGACCTGACGGACATGGCTATGGTGGGTCTCGAGGTCAGGAGAGTACACCAATATATCGTCCAGTTAGACCACTATGCAGGTGTAGAGGAGATCCCTGAAGATGTCATTCACGAGCTCCTTGAAGACGGCAGGCGCATTACACAGTCCGAATGGCATCACCAAAGTGGCACCAAAGAGGTACTCAAAGTGGCCGTCCCTTCTGTTGAAGGCCGTCTTCCATTCATCGCCCTTGTGGATTCTGACCAAATTGTAGGCCCCTCTTAGATCCAGCTTGGAAAAAATCCTCGCACCCCGAAGCCGGTCAAATAGCTCCGTGATCAACGGCAACTGGTACCGATTCTTCACCGTGATCTTGTTCAGGCCCCGGTAATCGATGCAGGGTCGCAAGGTACCGTCCTTCTTTTCTACGAAATAGAATCCCGCCCCCGCGGGAGAAGAGGACTTCCATATAAACCCCTTCTGGAGATTCTCACGAATGTACTCCGACATTGCTTGTCTCAGGAACGGATAAGGGGTAGACTCTGCCCCGAGGAGGGCTGGTACCGGGCAGCAGGTCAATCAGGCAATCATAAGGACGATGTGGCGGCAGGGTCTCCGCCTGCTTCTCGGAGAAGACATCAGCATACTCCTGATAAGGCGCGGGAAGGCCCGCTAGAGGCTTAGCTGGTACCGGAGAAGCGGCAGGCACCGGGCGAGGTGCCACCAAACAGCGAGACCGACACTCTGGACCCCATCGCAAGACTTCGCCCGTCTGTCAGTCAAGCACCGGGGCATGGCACCACAGCCACGGAAGACCTAATAGGATGGGCGAGGAAGACCGGGGTAACACATAGAACGACAGTATCTCTTTGTGAAGTTCCCCGACTTAAACGGACAATGGCTCAGTACGGTAACGGACTGGATCACGGAGGATCTCTCCACTGACGGAGGAAATGGACAGAGATTGCTTCAGTGGAACCACGGGAAGGCAATGTTGAGACACCAGGGCAGCGTCCAAGAAGTTTCCAGCCGAACCGGAGTCCAAAAATGCTGAAACTTGAAAGTGGGTCCCGGCCCTGGTACTGACCAGGACCGATATGTTCAAGCGAGGACAGAGACTGCACACTCTTAGGGATGCCTCTCCCGCGTGGCCTAGGAGCACCCATTCTCCCGGACGCAGTGGACAGAGCAGACAACTCCTGAGGAGATGATCAGTGCTGCCGCAGTAGAGACAAAGGTTTTCTTTACGCCGTCGATTAAGTTCTTGCGGAGACAGGTGGGCTCTATCCACTTGCATGGCCTCTTCCACGGCTGGCTGGGAAGGAGGCAGTGGAGGCCAAATAAGCACCAGTGCAAGACGAGGTAGACGGCGTGTACGAACTGGTTCCTGCTCTTGGCGGAGCTCCTCACGTCTCTCTGCGAGCCGGATGTCAATCCGGTTTGCCAGGTGGATTAGCTCGCTTAAAGAAGACGGAAGGTCCCGGGCGGCGAGAGCATCCTTAATCTGGCTGGCGAGGCCTTTCTTGAACGTGGCACACAATGCTGCATCATTCCAAGCCAACTCCGATGCTAGTGTGCGGAATTGCACGGCGTAGTCCCCCACGGAGGAGTTCCCTTGCTGCAGGTTCATCAGGGCGGTTTCAGCAGACGAAGCATGAGCCGGTTCTTCGAAGACACTACGGAACTCTTGTAGAAATGTCACCAGATCGGCCGTGGCCGGGTCACCTCGGTCCCAGAGAGGAGTTGCCCAGGCCAGGGCTTTACCGGAGAGGAGACTGACCACGAAGGCCACCTTGGATCTTTCCGACGGAAACTGACCTGCCATAAGTTCCACATGAAGAGAGCACTGGGTGATGAAGCCCCTGCAGGCCTTGGAGTCCCCGTCAAACTTAGTCGGCATGGACAACCGGAGCTTGGGACCGATTGGAGCGACTGCCACGGGAGGAACCTCTGTAGCCGACTGTTGCTGCTGCGTGGCGATGAACTGCTGCATCAGAGAGGAGAGCTGCTTGAGCTGTTGCGCTTGTTGCGCGATCTGTTTGGACTGCTTGACCACAACGGTGGTGATACTGGCGACACTTGGCAGAGACACCTCGGTGGGATCCATGGCCGGATCCTACTGTAATGGACGGGTAGTGGATCCGCTGGACCACCGCAGGTGGTTGTGGAAGCCCACACCAGGGAACGGAATCTAAGTAGGTCCCGGTATTCACCAGAGCCCGCCGCAAAGCGGGATGGACTTGCTGCGGCGGGAGTCTACCAGGTCGTTTCCACTGGCGGGGCTTGCCTGCGGTGGTGGCCAAGGGTAGGTGTGGTACAGATTCGTCAGGCAGGCTCGTAGTCGGGGACAGGCAGAAGGTCAGGACAGACGGCTCTGGTTCGTGAACGTGGACAGGCAGAAGGTCAGGGCTGGTGGCAAGATTCGTGGTCGGTAAACGTAAGCAACGGGTACGGTACACGGGTAGACACGCCTAGGCTTTCAGGAACGCTTTCTCCAGAGGAATACACACTAAGGGATCCGGCGAGGGCCGCCAGGAAGAGGCCGGACTTAAATAGGAGCAGTGCCCGGCAATGACCAATTACTAGCGCACTGCCCCTTTAAATTCAAACTGCCGGCACGCCCCTAGAGGCGGAGCTACGTGCCAGGAGATGGAGCCCGACAGAGCAGGAGCGCGGCCGGGTAAGTGACTACAGACAGGGGCCGGGACAAGAGCGGACCCCGAGCCCGACGTGCATGAACCCCAAGGATCCGGCAAGGCTGCCAGGAAGAGGCTGGACTTAAATAGGAGCAGTGCCCGGCAATGACCAATTACCGGCACACTGTCCCTTTAAGTTTCAAACTGCCGGAGCGCGCGCGCCCTAGGGGCGAAGCCACACGCCGCGGGACGGAGACAGGCTGAGCAGGAGCGTGGCCGGGTAAGTGAAGCCAGGGGGGGACAGGGGGGTGAGCGGACCCCGAACCCGACGTGCGGGACGGGGCTCCGTTAGGTGTCAGAGCATGGATGCGCCAGCGACCCGGGACAAGGGTCGCAGGGGCATCCGTGACACCGCCTGCCCTGACCTTCTTGCTACGTCTATTGACCACGAACCGTTGCTGCCTGCCCTGACCTTGCCGCCTGTCCCCGACTATGTCTACGCCTCACGATTCTGTACCACGCTACACTTCGGCCACCACCGCAAGCAAGTTACATCAAGGGGAGCGACCTGGTAGACTCTACGGGTGGGCTTACAACATCGGGCTCTGGTGAAAACCGGGTCCTACTTAGATACCGCTCCCTGGCGTGGCTTACAACATCGCTTGCGGTGGTCCAGAGGATCCACTATCCCGGCCGTTAACCCGGAGAAACTCAGAGAAATGATAAAATGTCTCCTACTAAAGTAAAATGTCTCCAGACTAAAGTAAAATCTATTGACCAATGTATTTAGAAAATGTTTTCACTTAACAGTCCATTTATGCTGACAGCTCATTTTTTTAGTGAGAAAGCCCTTTTAAGGGTTCGGTTGCCTGCTGGTTACTGTTGATTGAACCGTTCGAGAAAAGTTAAGTTAGAGTCGAACATCTCGATTTTCTCAAACTTGAACTAAACCGACATTTTACTGTTCGTTTGAGTAAATGTTCACATTCGACATAGGGTTCGACACGCCATTTTATTAGTTTTCAGTGCCTTTCTGCACTTTTGGCGGCCATCCAATCAGTGCATAGCACAGAGAAGTGTCAAAAACATCATTGCTGAGGTATAGGTGTTGGTGCTAAATTCACATGACCATGTTATATTAGTGTTGAGCGATTACGTTGGCTATCGACATCGGTCGATGGTCGATAGTTGGCCATCATCGACAAGATATTCGATGGTCGATGATAGTTGATCGCCGATGACCATTAAAGTCTATGGGAGACCAACAACACCTTTATTCTTACACCCAAACAGGGCTGGAGAAGCTGGAATTAAAATCCACAACAGTCAAATGGATACGTGCTTCATCTTAGGCAACACACTTAGGTTATAAAAGCCACAGAAAAAAAATCACAGACCATTCACTATCCCTGTCTTGTACCACAGCATGACCCTTAAACCTGCATCACCCACAAAATAAAAAGTGCCAGAAGGCAGTATTATTTGAACCATCATTTTACTTGAACTGGACATTGACTATTCCTGTCCTGGAACGCAGCATGAGCCCCAAACCCGCATGACCCCCAGATTAAAAAGAAGTCTTTCAACAACAATTTAAGTTTCACTGGACATAGACTATCCCTGTCCTGAGCCACAGCATGAGTTCCAAACCTGCATGACCCCAGATTAAAAAGTGCCGGAAAAAGGAGTCTTTCAACCACAATTTTAGTTTCACTGGACATTGACTATACCTGTCCTGGGCCACAGCATGAGCCCCAAACCTGCATAACCCCCAGATTAAAAAGTGCCGGAAAAAGGAGTCTTTGAACCACAATCTTAGTTTCAACGGACATTGAATATACCTGTCCTGGACCACAGCATGAGCCCCAAACCTGCATGACCCCAGATTAAAAAGTGCCGGAAAACGGAGTCTTTCAACCACCATTTTAGTTTCACTGAACATATACTGTCCCTGCCCTGGGTAGCGCTTGCCCCTCCATATGAGTGTGGACCAATTGAGCTTCACTTGGAAATACTGGTGGTTAACGCTCCTGTTACACCCAGGTGCCCTTTTTTCTGGCATTTCTTTTTCTATTTTACTCAACGTGCTGGAGAAATGGTCTCTGTACTTTTTTTCTCTGTCCGTGCTCCATACTCCATGTCCTCTGAATAACCTACATCTGGTCAAGTTTTTCCTGTACCTCCCTTGTCAATTCAGAGGAATTTTTTTACCAGCTATTTTGTACATGCAAGTTTTTTTAGTAGTTTAATTCTAGAAAACACATTTTTAAAAAAAGGATGGAATCCACCATGTCATTGTTTCTCTATTGTAATTGTATTAAATGGGTTGTCTCAATACAGGGATTGATAGCTATGTTAAAGCTCTTGCAAAAACAAGTCATTTTGCAATATTTGTCCATTAACAGTGTCCTACCTATTCCTGTTTCTGACAGCACCATCACCCTTGAGCCACTCTTGACAATTGTGAAGAACAAATGTCTGTTAGAAACAACATTTTTTTATAATAGGACCTGTAGTATAGCTGCAAGTCACAGAAAAATGCCCCCAAAAATTCAAAGCATGACCCTTGAGCCACTTTGGATAATTGTGAAGAACAAATGTCTGTTAGAAACAACATTTTTTTGAATAGGACCTTTAGTATTGCTGCATTTCAAAGCAGCATGACCCAAAAATTATAAAAATGATTCTCAGCCACTGTTAAAAATTGTGAGGGAGAAATGCCACTTAGAAGTCACATTTCTTTTCCAAAGGACCATGATTATAGCTTTATCTCGCAGCAACATGACCCCAAAAATTATAAATATGACTTCTCAGCCACTATTAAAAATTGTGAGGGAGAAATGCCACTTAAAAAGCCACATTTCTGTTCCAAAGGACCATGATTATTGCTGTATCTCACAGAAACATGACCCAAAAAATTATAAATATGACTTCTCAGCCACTATTAAAAATTGTGATGGAGAAATGCACTTAGAAGCCACATTTCGGATTTTGAAAGGTATTTCTGGCACCTTTCAATTCACCTGTGGTGACTACAAATTGCTGTATTCACATTTAAGTGCAAGGTGCCTCAATGAACAAAGCTGTAGTGTGCCAAAGTGAAAAAACACGTATATGAAATGTATTCGGATAATGAAAGGTATTTCTGGCACCTTTCAATTCACCTGTGGTGACTACAAAATTGCTGTATTCACATTTAAGTGCAAGGTGCCTCAATGGAACAAAGCTGTATGCGCCAAAGTGAAAAAACACGTAACTGAAATGTATTCGGATAATAAAAGGTATTTTTGGCACCTTCAAGTCACCTGTGGTGACTACAAAATTGCTGTATTCAATTTAAGTGCAAGGTGCCTCAATAACAAAGCTGTACTGCGCCAAAGTGAAAAAAACACGTATCTGAAATGTTATTCGGATAATAAAAGTATTTTTGCACCTATCAACCTGTGTGACTACAAAAATTGCTGATTCTAATTTAACTGCAAGGTGGCTATATCAACAAACCTGGAATGGAAAATATTGAAAAATAACCCCTAATTTTGAAATGTATACTGATAATAAAAGTGGAGTTTTGCCCCAAACAAAGAGACCTGCAGTTTACTAGAAAAGATGTGTATCCTAATATAAGTTAGGCTGCCCAATATCCAGGAAATATTTCAATAGAAAACTGTTAATAATAAAGCTATTGCAGTGCAATGTCTACACTAAGTCTTGGTGAACTATATCCAGTATTCTTTATAGAGCTTGTCTGTGTTCGCCTGCAGGCCCCCCCCCCATTCTCCCCCGTTACTTTACAGCGGTAGATGCTCCTTTAAAATTCTCTACCTAACTACATAAAATCTTCCAATCTCTGATCTAACTAAGTTGTAAGGATCACAGCTAACAGTAGAACTTTTTTCTGTGAAGACTATAATAATTTCGCTGAGTTGTTTGGACACAGGCAGAGCGCACGTCCTACTGATATGAGACGCTGAGAGACACTGATCATGAACAGGAAGGGCTGTTCTATGTAAAATGAGGTCATGTGATTTTTCCAGCCAATTGCAACCATACACATCCCAGTCATGACGTCGCACACACATCTCACCCTGCTCTATTCTGTAAGCTGATTTGCTGGCCGCCAAAATGACAGGAAGCGCCGAAAATGGCGCGATATTAATAGATTATGCACAGATTTTAACCTAAATTATCGCATGATCTAAAAATTTCGATCAACATAAAAACTGTGCCGATTTCAACTTTGTCGATAATAATCACTCAACACTATGTTATATGTATTTCACTGTATTGCGTTCTGAACGCCATTTTCATCTCACTCTCTGTACTGTACACACTGCTCTCTGTCTACTTGCTTGCATGCAGGCACAAGATTTGTCTATTAGCGATTTTAGACAGGAAAAGCTGCTATTTAGATTAGTTAGGTAGTTAGTTAGGGGGGTGTGCAGAAAGCTTAGGGAACCAAGACTTAGATAGCATTTTCCTCTCCGTAGACAGCAATAGTTAGGGAGTTTGGTATTGCTGCCTGCATCTTTCCCATACCCAGAAGCTGTTGTTTGGTGACATTTGCAAGCTCACATAACACCTAACTCTCATATACATGGATACATATTATACAGAGTGCTTGGATTTGCTAAATAATACTCAGTGCCCAAAAGTTCATTTTTTGCAGTATTGGGGGTGAAATCATTTTATAACACATTGTCTTCAATTCTCCTATACAAAGAAATATATTCTAAATGGTGGTTGGTGAAAATTATACTGATTGGAGAAAACTTTCCCAAACCCCAAAACTGCAAAATGTTTTGCAGTTTTGGGGCTTCAGTAATCGTATAACACACCATCTCCAAATCTCCTATACAAAGAAATATATTTTAAATAGTGATTGGTTTGTGAAAATTATACTGGAGAAAAGTTCATTTTTGGCAGTTTTGGGGGTGAAAATACCTTTCAAATATACCATGTGTTATTGTCATACAGATATATATCCAGGAAATAGAGTTCTCTCTGTTGCTAAATCTTACTCAACACCAAAAAGTGTAACTTTGCCAGATTTTAAGTATACATAACGCTGAAATATATTAGTGCGTTATTGTGATCCACATCTATATACACTTCTCTCTTTTTAATTACATATACCATGTGCCACTCATGGGTCCTAGGGTAAAAAGTGAAATGGGGCTCCTGCCAGTTACCATGTGCCATTTCCAATACCAGTGTCTTCCTATGTGTCAAAAGGGCTTTTGGGCCCCCTCAGGATGCAGGGAACCGTAGCAGCTGCTACCACTGCACCTCCTATAGCTATACCCCTGCTTGCAAGCTGTCCTCATCTTTTCATTTAGCCATTGAAAGGAATGAAGTATTTTAGCCTCTCAGTTTTTTTCTGCCACTCTTACGGGGACATGTATGATCTTCGGCGCGTCGAAGTTGAAGGTTTCATCTATTTTTCTGTGTATACTGCGCCTGATGTATGCCGGTGGCCGGAGTGCACTCATAAATGCTGTGTAAACTTCGACGCCTCCGGCTCAGACAGACCACATTGAAATAGGTCTGCCTGTCGGAGCTGTAATGAGCCTCACTTTGCCAACCGGCATTCATGCATGCGTCGAAGTTTTCGAATGTGGCGAGACCTGCCCTCAGAACGCCCACAGCACGCCCCTTCATGTTAGGTGCATTAGAAAGTGGCGAGTCTTTGGACTAATGCGCCTAACACATGAGCCGGGACAGTGAGGTGCATTATACGCCAGAAATAGTGTGAAAAGTCCGATCATACATGCCCCGCTTAGAGTCAAATGTTCTTCACTAAGTTGTTCCACGCATCCAGTTTACTGTTATGGATTTGTAATTACAGCTTCTCCTCACCTGTATAGTTATAAAAATTAACCAGAACATCTTCTGCCATTGACTTTAATGGAGTTCGAGTTCGAATCTAACCTCGAACTGAACACCACTACTATTCAAAGTTCGACTCGAACTCGGACATTTTACTATTCGCTCATCACTACTGCTGGTAGCTATTATATGCCGTCCTGGGTGTAGCCACAACAAAACCTTTCTGTGCATAATAGGCAGCTGTTTCTGGGTTTTTGCCTCCCGTCAGCACAGAGCAAGGTACTGCTTGGCTAGGACGCAGATTAGGTGGATACTGATTTTGCCTGAAGAAATCCAGTGGTGTATGATGACTTTTTTTCAGGCAATGCTCCGTAGTAAAAAAGAATGTAAATGAGTTAGTGCTAATTTGCCTACTTATTCCCATGAAACATTGCCTGAAAATAAGTCTCCCTACACCAATTAATCTGTTTAAAAAGAATCAATACTTCCACTCTGAGCTGTATCACATTGTGGTAACTTTTTTACAGTTTGGCTGCCATATTTTCTAGATTAGGACGTTACACCAGTACCTGTAAGAAAAGTCAGCACAATAAAACAGGTAATGAATCCACTGAATTAACATAAATGAGACTGAATGTTAAATAACTGTTTTTTATGGGCTTCCTTTATAGACACTACATTTTTGTTAACCCATATGGATATTATTTGTCATTTCTGGTAGATTGGTTCTCTTCCTGGCATGCGACTTTGGGAAAAAAAAAAAAAAAAAATTGGTTGTTTAAAAAAAAAAAAAAAAAAAACACAAAAAAAAAAAAAAAAAAAAGAAAAAAAAAAAAAAAACAAAAAAAAAAAAAACAAAAAAGAATAAAAAAAAAAAATATTGGGGCTGAACTTAAGTTTGTCATGTTTTATGTAGGCCATGAAATTTCTTAGCATTTCGTAATGGGGATACAATCCATTGTTCAGTTTCAAAACCAGTAGGCTTGGTTATTTAAATTTTTTCGGGTTTGATGGAAGCCCTGTTCAGAGCCATCTTAACAGCATTGCGCCCCCCCCCGGGATAGCGGCAGTGGGCTTGCCCAAAAAAATGTTTTAAACAGGGCTGTTAGCCATGCCCAAAATGCACATGAACATGTTCGGAACATACATTGACCACCTGGGGCCCCTATGCTTATGGGGCCCCCAGGCAACTGCATAGTGTACACAATAGATAAAATGCCCCGGTCACTGTTTTTGGGGCGTAATCGTAGTTTCAGAATTCCCTTTTCTTAAACAGTAAGGGTTTTGGGGGGTATTTGGTGATCTTTATGGTAAAAAACCCGTCTCGGGGGGCCCTGAAGTCATTTGAGGTCTCATGGCAGGTGCTTTATTTTACCATTTTATATCAAGATTTATCACCTCCCTTCCTAATATTCCAGAAATTGGTGAATTTGGACACCATGGGCTTTGTGTATGAAACCTGTTTAGCAGTAAGACTGGCTTTGTTGCCCATAGCAACCGATCAGAGCCCCAACAAACAACCCGAGCTCAAGCAACCAATCAGAAGCCAACAACCAACCCAAACTCTGCAACCCCCCAGGCTACTATATTTTTTCAAGAGCAGTAAAAACGTAAACTAGTTCTGATTTTTGCTATGGTCTGATTTTTTGCTCTGGCTCTGTTGTTTTTATGGGCTCTGATTTTGGTTTTAGGGCCGAGATTGCTATGACCGATTGGGTTTTTTGGGGCTCTGGATGGGTTTTAGAGCCCTTGATTGGTTGCTATGGCTCTGTTTTAGTATGGGCTCTGAAGGGTTGCTATGGCTCTGATGGGTTTC
>JAODAL010069769.1:0-16210 GCA_025379985.1 Phyllomedusa bahiana
CGCAGTTTTATATACCCTTTTACTAAAGAACTCATTTTTAAACAGCGATTTTTGGGGGGTGGCACAGCTTGTGACAAGCTCTTAACGTTTTAATTCTGATTTTGTGGGGTATTGGAACTGAAGTCCAGTGTGCGTCCACTGCTGCTGCATATACATTTTAATGCTATCTGCTCACAGCACATTGAATATCCAAGGGGGATCTAAGCCAGTTCCTGTTGTATTCATTTAAAGAAACAGCGTTTTTACAATCCAAATACCACCTAATTTTTGGTTGCTCAATTCTTTTGCGCAATTTACATCCAGGGTTAATTAAGCGTTGTTCTGCTGTTGTGGTCACTAAAAGAAACCGCCTTTTTCTCCGCCAAAAAACACATTTTTCCTGTAGCATAATTCATAACCGAAGGTTAATTACAAGTTTTTCTCTTGTTGTGTACCGCCATTGTAACACGCTACAAAGCTGGTAATTTTTGGTTGCTCATTTCTTTGGCGCAATTTAGATCCAGGGGTTAATTAAGCGTTGTTCTGCTGCTGTGGTCACTAAAAGAAACCTTCTTTTTCACGGCCAATCAATTTTCTCCTGTAGCATACTTCATATCCGAAGGTTAATTAAGCCTGTTTGTGCTTTTACATTCAGTAAAATACACAGAGTTTTTAAACGGCACATAAAAGTAAATTTTTCCTGCCCATTTGTGGAGCACAATTTATATCCAAGGGTTACCCACTCTTGTTTATGGGTTCATTTGGCGTCAAATACAGGGTGTGTATTTATCATATACAGATATCTTCATCAAACAGTGTCTGTACATTTTAGAAAAAACAGTATGTCAGACAGAGAGGTGGCAGGCTCTTCACCTGCGAGTGGCAGAGGCACAAACATTCCTGGAGCAGGCCCAGGTCGCAGCACAGCAAGGGGACGTCGCAGCAGGGGTCACTCGGTGAGGTCACAACTGCCGCTGTCATCTAGCGGCCATGTGCTGACCAGCAACCCAAGGGTTCTTGATGGGTTTACTAGGTCATCCACTTCCTCCCAGATGACATCTGACAATCCCAGCCAAGAGTCGGTGGGAACATCAGACACAACCCTTAGTTGGCATGGCCCGAGAGCGGGTCAGCGGCCCTCACACATCCTCAACCCGCCTCTGTCCCATCCGGTTCCCTCAGCCAGAGATCTACTATGTGGTCTGGGCTCAGCGCCACTATATAGCGAGGATGAACAATTTGAGGAGGGCAGTCAGCAGCTACTTGGCAGCGAAGAAATGGGGCCAATATCCCCTGCTTCTTGCAGTAGGTGGCAAAGTGGAGTGTGGCATGGGAGGTCATGTTGTGAGGAGTCAGCCTCTGCATACCAAGACCGGTGATGAGGACAGCAGTGACGATGAAACACAAATAGATGATGATGTAGCCAACCGCACTTGGGAGCTGGGTGAGGCAAGGGCTTCATCATCGTCAGGAGAAGAGGGCGTCAGCTTGCGCGTCAGGCAGCGGCGCAGCCAGCAAGTGGGTTGTGTGGCCGTGAGTCAGCAGGATAGCAGCAGTGTGAGATCGGGAGCCAAGCGGCCACGGGGTAAAAAACCCACTTTGCAGGTCCAAGAAAGTAGCGGCACAGGGGCTAAGCGAGGCAGCGGCAGTAGTTGTCACTCAGTGCGGAGTGTTGGCGGTAAAATCAGCTACTCGGCGATGTGGCAGTTCTTTACTAAGACACCGGAGGAGCCGAATATGGGTATATGTAGAATCTGTGGGCAGAAAGTGAAGTGTGGTCAAGGAGCGAACGTTGGCACCACGGCCCTGCGTCAACACATGCAGCGTCACCATCCGGTGGCCTGGGAGAAACGTGGCTCAGATGTGGTGGTCCATCCAGCCGCAGCAACAGCAACGCCCAGTGGCACGCATGCCATTGCAGCCAGTCAAGGCTCCACCACCTCTGGAGAAGGGAGTTGTTTCTCTTTGCCATCATCTCTCGGTCCAGATGCACTCTGCCACCCCAGTTAGAAGGTCCGCTGGACTACTGGGCAGCCAAACTGGATGTGTGGCCGCAACTTGACGAGTTTGCAGTGGAGAAGCTGTCCGGCCCAGCCAGTAGTGTGGCATCAGAGCGGGTGTTGAGGGCAGCGGGGGCCATCATTACCCCAAGGAGAACCCGCTTGTCCTCAGGAAATGTGGAACGACTGACCTGTGTCAAGATGAATCAGGCGTGGATCGCCCAGGATTTCCACACATCAATGCCTTGAGCGTCAGACTACATCAGCCATGACGCCTCACCCAAACTGTGAGAAATGAGTCTGGGTTCAAACTACCTGCCTCAGCCACTATTCTGATGCCGCCACCCGCCTGATGCCACACATCTGCTGTCAGTTTCTCCATCTGCCTACCACCATCTTTACCAGGGACTGGTATTGCCACCCACCTCCACACTGTCAATGTGCCACTCTCTGACCTCATGCTGCTGCTGCCGTCACCTCCACTCTGTCATTGTGCCACTCTGTGGCCTACTCCTGTTTTTCCACCTCCAGAATGTCATTGTGCCACTCTCTGACCTCATGCTGCTGCTGCTGTTGATGCCGTCAACTCCACACTGTGTCATTGTGCCACTCTCTGACCTCATGCTGCTGCTGCCGTCACCTCCACTCTGTCATTGTGCCACTCTTTGGCCTAGTCCTGTTTTTCCACCTCCAGAATGTCATTGTGCCACTCTCTGACCTCATGCTGCTGCTGCTGTTGATGCTGTCAACTCCACACTGTGCATTGTGCCACTCTCTGACCTCATGCTGCTGCTGTGGCTGCTGCAGTGACCTCCACACCGTGTCATTGTGCCACTCTCTGACCTCATGCTGCTGCTGTGTCTGCTGCCGTCACCTCCACACCCTGTCATTGTGCCACTGTCTGACCTCATGCTGCTGCTGTGGCTGCTGCCGTCAACTCCACACCTTGTCATTGTGCCACTCTCTGACCTCATGCTGCTGCTGTGGCTGCTGCCGTGACCTCCACACCCTGTCATTGTGCCACTCTCTGACCTCATGCTGCTGCTGTGGCTGCTGCCTTCACCTCCACACTCTGTCGCTAATGTTGCCACCTGAGCCCTCAGCTTGTTTTTTTTCCAGCTGTCGCTGCCATGACTTTATCAGGCTACATTCCTGCTTCAGTTTTTTGGTCAGTTTTGCCCTCTTAAGTGTCCAGGGAAATTTTTATAGGAAGCGTTTCCCTAAGAGTCCCGGCCCAGCCCAAAAGGGCTGCCCATACTAAAAAAAAAACTTTGGTTGAAAACGGGGGAGGGGAAATCCGCTGGGCCAACGCAAGCGATGATAGTTTAAGTCACCCCGGGGGAAAAGGGAAAAATCAAAAGTACCCCCCGGTTTTTCACCAAGCCCCGCCGAAAAAGGGGGAGGGGGACTTGCTGCGGCGGGGAAGGCAACCGGGTCTTTCCCCCCCTGACGTGACTTGCTTGCGAAGGCACCCGGGGGTACAGCGGGGTTTACAGAAACGTAAGGGGGGAGGGGGGGAAGTGGGGACAGGAAAGAAGGCCCGGGGGAGGGCAGAAAGGGGTTTTCGTGGTAAAGAGGCAAGGCAGACGGCCCGGGGGAAAGGCGGCAAACAGGAAAGGGCGGGAAAAACTTAAGCAGGCGGACGGGTACAGGGGTAACCCGGGAGGGAAACACCCATACCTCTAACACGGGGGAAAAAAAACCCACACCCCAAACAGACCGGCGGGAAAAGTACGGGGGGCGTTTTACCTTAAAAAAACCCAAACGCCCGATAATGACCAATTACCGGAAAAACTGACCCTTTAAATTTAGAGAACCCGGCGCGCGCTGCGCCTTTAACCCGGGGCGGCCACGCGCCCGACGGCCGGGCAGGCAGGAGCGGCTTTTCCCCGGGACCGGGCCCGGGGTAAAAGGGGGGCCCCCGAGGCGCGAGGGGGGGTCGCGGCCGCCGCGCGGGAAACCCCCCGCGAGGGGGAGAGGGCCCCGGGGGGGGAAAGCGGACCCCGCGCCCCCGGGACAGAAACCCCCCATTTTAGGTTTTCCCCCTCTTTTTTAAAAACCCCAAGAAGGAGGCCCAGGAGAAAATTTTGGGCCCCCCGGGTTTCCCCACGCCCCGCCCCCCGGGCCCCCAAAAACCCCCAAACATTTCAAGGGAAGAAAAAACCCCGTTTTTCCCCCCTAACGGGTTTTCTGACCCCAACACCCCCCCTTTGGACCCCAAAGATTTTCAGAGGGGCCCCACGGGAAAGAAGGCGAGACAGGAAAACCACGGAGAAGCTTTCAGCCCCAAAACAGGCTTGGGGAAAGGGAGCCCTTTGGAAAGGGGAAGTTCAGGGTTTGGCGAGGGTGGGAAAGGCACCCCAGTTTGTGGGACCCCGGGGTTTTTTAGACTTTTGCAGAAAACCTCCAAAGGGACCCACGTTTTTAGGCCCCTATTTTGTACTAGGAAACCCTAAAGCGAAAATTTTTGGGCTGGATACCCAAAACCCTTATCCCCCAAGGCTCAAAAAAGGGGCAAAGGGCCTACGGAAATCTGTAAAACCTGGATTTTAAGTGCGAGCAAAAACCCGTAACAGGGCCTGTCGATTGAGCTGCCAGAGACCCTTTTGATGCCCTTTTTATTTGGGGCTTTCCAGGGGCCGGGACAAAACACGGGGTAAAAAAGGGGGAGGGGCGGGGGGGGATGTAACCCAAACACGACAAAAAAGGGTGGGGCCCCCGGGGACCCGAATCAAAAGAGAAAAAAAAACCCCCTCCCCAGGGAAAAGATCAAAACCAATTATCCCCCGAGCGGACACAAAGGCCCAGGTAGGAAACCCAGTCCCTTTGAAAACCCTCCCCTACCTCCCCCGTTCGTTTGGGGGTGGAAAGGGGGTGAGAAATCTAAGCGAACCTCAATTGACCACACAAAGCCCCCCCAAAAATTTTTGAAATTGAACGGACTCCCCTGCCCAAGAGACAATGAAAAAACGGGGACCTTGCAGTTTAAAAACGGACGAAAAAAATTGGGCCAGCTGGGGAGCAGGGGTAACCCATGCAGGGGGAAAAAAGTGAGCCTTTTTTGGGAAAAAAACGGTGGGGGGGTTTTTTCCACCCCCCAGAGGACCGTTTTTTCCAAAAAGGACGGGAGGTCAGTAAATAAATTTCCATGGCTACTTTGGGTCCGGGGTTTTTCGGGCCGGGAAAGGGGCTGAAAAAGGGCCCCCCGCTTTTTGAGACGGGGGGACCTTTTTCCGGGCACGGGGGTGAAAGGCTAGAACAAAGTCCCTGCCCAACCAGAGCAAAAGTGGGCCCCACCATAATAGCGGGAGTTTCAGTTGCAGCGACCTATGGACCCTGGGTGCCCAGCCTTACAAAAACCCGTGCCCCCAAAACTTCGGGATTTGGGGGCCCGCAAGGCAGGGCGCACATACGCCCTTCCCCCCCCGGGGGGTAGGCTTTGGAGCCCACGGGGGCGGCCGTGACGAGTCGCCAGGGGGCCAAATGTGCGGGGGAAAAGGAGACTCGAACCCACCGTTTTCCAGGAACGAGAGAGGCGTCCGCCCTGATTTTTTTCCTCGGGGGGCCCAAAAATGTAGCCCGGGAAGTCAAAAACGGCCAAAAAAAAGGGGAAACCACCTGGCCCCCGGGGGGTTAAAGGCTTTGGGACCCGACTGCAGATCCAGGGGGTTTTCTTAAAATTCCCTTTTAAAGATATCAATAGGGTGGTGGGGCCCCCTCCAGCGGGGTAAAGCCTTTTTTTCAAGAGCCAGCTTTATGGCCAGTAATTTTCGCCCCCCCCTATGGTAATTTTTTCCGCGGGAGAGAATTTTGGAGAAATCCCCAAACCAGTCCCTTTTTTCCCAAAGGAAAAAAGGAATCTCTGCAGAAGGAACGCTGGCCCCGACTGAAAAGGCACCAATTTCCCCAGAATAAAGGGAAAGGGTTGGGGGGCCCGGGGCGAGACGGGATCGAGGCCAGGCAAATAAACCCTTTGAGCCGTTGAAGGCGTTTTTAGTTTCTGGGACCAGGATTTTGGGATTCCCCGTTCTTCCCCCGATTAAGCCCCCCAAAAGGGAGCCACAAGTGTAAAAGGAAGTGGGGAATAAATTGTTTTGAAAAAATTTAGCAAACCCCAAAAAACTTTTGAAGGGCCCGGGGGCCCCCCCGGTTTTTGGGCCATTGCAACACCGCGGAGAGCTTGGAAGGATCCATCTGGAAAACCCCAAATCAGAGACGATGCCCCTGGGAAAGGGGGTAAGCGAAACGTTCGAGCAGACACTTCCCCGGGGTTTGGAAAAGACTGATGATTTCGGATTTCCGCCTGAAAACCTGGCGGACGTGGTGGCGATGAGTCCCCGAATCTGGGGGAAGATGGGGAAAATCGTCCAAAAGAAAGACGTTTACAAAACCCCTAGAGTGGGCCCCTGAAAAAATTTCATTGACAAATTTTTCTGAAATACTGCTGGGGCGTTGCGGGAGACCAAAAGGGCATAACCAAAAAATCAAAAAATGGCCGTCCCGGGTATTAAATGCCTTTTTCCTTTCTTTCCGCCTTCCCAAAATGGGGAAATTAAATTGTGGGGCCCCACGAAGTCCGGTTTAGAAAAAAATTTTCCCCCCAAACCAGGCGGCCCCATAGATTTCGGAGATCAAGGGCAACGGGTAGGGGTTTTTTTTATGGTAATTTTTTTTCAGGCCCCGATAATCGATGCGGGGCCCGGGAGGGACCCCCCCTTTTTTCTCCACAAAAAAGAACCCCTTTTCCAGCCGGAACGGGGATTTAAGGGAAATAAACCCCTTTTTTCGGAGATTCCCCTTTGTTTAACTCAAAACATCCCCTTTAAAACCCTCCGGG
The DNA here is from genome assembly GCA_025379985.1 of Phyllomedusa bahiana. NCBI lineage: Eukaryota > Metazoa > Chordata > Amphibia > Anura > Hylidae > Phyllomedusa > Phyllomedusa bahiana. Next base: position 6,817 of record JAODAL010069769.1, read on the forward strand.
ACGGAGAGAGGGAAAACCCCCGGCCTCTATAGGAGGAAAAAGGCCAGATTGCGGGCAATGGGAAAATTTCAAAAAACCCGGGTGTGGGGAAGCTTTTTCACCTGACCCCCAAAAAAAGACTCGGAAAAGGGGCCCCCAGAAAACCCAAGGTAAACCTGGGGGGACCCTTGGCCGGTTTTCCGGGGAGGCGGTTTGGGAAGGAGCGAGTTGAGGTTTGGAAAAGGCAACGAGAGAGACACCCCGGAACCCCAAAGCATGATTTTGGGAAATTTAAAAATTACCTCAAAGGGGCTATCCTGCCCCCGGGGGGTTTTTTTTTAAAATTTTACCCAAAAAAAAAATAAAACAAAAGGTGCACCGAGAAAAAAAAAATCACAAACATCCCTTTTTTTGCTTGTGAAAGTGTTTTTCTAAATTTTTTTTCAAAAAAATTGGTGGTTTTTTTTTATCCCTTTTTGAAATTAGATAAAAAAAGCAAACACGGGTAGCTTCTTTTGGGGAGGGTCTTTTGGCACGGCCCCTTATCTATTCCCACCCTCACATTTTCCGGGAAAATGTCTGAACACAGGGTGTAATTTTCCTGACTAGGGCCCCCAACCCTTGGGGAAATACACGACACCCTATGCAAACTACAAACGGGCCCAGCCAAAATTTTTGTTTAACACTTTTAATGACAAAAAATAAAACCTACAGTTTTTACATGCAAAAACCTATACACGTATGTCCTATTATTTATAAATATAAATATTTTATGGGGGAAGAATATACTAACTAATACATTAAAATAAGACAAAAAGGATCACACAAAATAATCTTTGTTCCCATCCACAACACCCCCCCCTTGAAAACTTTGTTCCCCTTTTTTTATCCTCCCTACCTTTTTTTCCCTATTCCTCTTCCCTTTTTCCTTGTCTCTTGCGGAAGTACCTCCCCCTTTGTTTAAGGGGGCCCCGAATTTCCCCTGTTTAACGCCCTAGCTCACCCCCCCACTTTTCCAAAGGGTCTAATTCTTTGATGAGACGTGCTGTTCAGGGGGGAAAGATAAACTTTCGGGAGCATTTTCGACTAAATGGTCTCCCTTCAGGGAATATGTTTTTAAATTTTCCCACATCATCATAGGGTCGGTTTTTGGACAGCTGAAGGCTGGGGAAAGTGCCCGCTGTCATCACAGAGGCCGGGCCGTGGAAAAACTGTTAAATCATAAATTGGGAGTAGCCGGCCCCCACAGCTTTCAAAAATTATTTTTTCCTCAAACAAAGGGGGGGGGAAAAATAAAACAGACAATTAGACAATTTAATTTAGCAACAAAAAATCAAAAAGGGCAATACCTATCGGGCAAGCATTCCCTCCCAACCCCTCCCCCAAAGAAAAAAACCCAAAAGGGTTTCCAGGGGGTTATCTATGCCTGAATTCCCTTTTAAAATTCTTTTTAAAGAGATAAACCCCAGCTTTAAAAAGGCCCACAGTGCCCTTTCCCCCCTTTTTCGGCCCTGTTTATCTGGGAAAAAAAGAAACAGCGGGTTTCTCCTGTTTGGGTAGACAAAAAATTACCCAGTAGTAAAAATTCAAACCCAGGGGCCCCCAACCTTTGGTCCCTTCCCTTTAAAACTCTCGGGGAAACCCCCCCTTGGGCCTCCAATAGAAATCAAAAATACCCCATGGGGGTTGAAGCTGCCTTTTGGGGAGGCTTTCCTTCTCCTCCTGGCTCTAAAACTATTTTCACTATTTTTCCTGACCCCTCACTCAGTAAAATGGACTCCCAGGACATAAAAGCCTCCCCTTTCCTCCCTTAAGGCCCTTCAATAGCAAAGCTTTAAAGGGCAGGGCTTTCTCCTGGTTTTTTTTTTTTTTCTTTTTAAAGGCAGTCCCCGGGTCAAAAACCCCCCAGTCTTTCCCCTTTTTCCCAAACCCCACAGCAACCCCAGTAAAAAAAAAGGGGGGCCCCCCATACTCCCCCCCCACACACACCAATATATGCAGGGGTTTTCTGCCCAAGATTTTAAAACAACATAACTATTTTTAACATCAGAAAAACGCAGCACCCCCTCCCCGGGGGGCTGGGGGGGGATCTTGCAGTGTGAAGCGGGATCCATTTGGGCTTTTCCCGCCACCCTTTACAGATGTGATTTGGGTCCCCCCCGGACTTGGGGCGGCCCCTCAAAAACCCCGGGTCTAGGGTTTTTTCACACAAACTTCACGTAGACCCAGTCTCCAGGGTGTAAATTTTTGGGGGGCAAAAGTCTGAGGCTGGATCTGGAATGGAAAACTCTAAAAAACTTAGCGACAAACCCCTTTAAAAACCCCTGATCACAAAAAAAGGTCATTTGCATCATTTTGTAGCTACAACTGCTGAGGAAATTTTTGCACCCTTTCCTTGGGGGCACTGGCCCTAAAAGGATTTTCAATAGGGAAAGAGAGCTTTAAAGGCCCCGGGGCAAATTTCCCGACTCTAAAACCCAAACTTTTGGGGAGGGGGTAGGTCAGGGCCAAAGACTGTTTTTCTTGCCACTTTTAAACATTCCCTGCTTTCCCGAGTCCCTTCCATGTTTTCCCCATTGCACTTCCCGCTGGGTTTAAAAACCCCGGGCAAGCAGGGTTTGCCTCCCTACTCCATATAGGCCCGTTTTTCTTTCTTCTTGGGTCCCTTTTTTTTTTCCAAGCCCCTTTTTCTGCTTCCTCGCTTGTTTTTGCAATTTTTCCCTAGCAAACCCTTGGGGTGGAGGGTCTGTGGTTTTTTGGCCCCTTTGGGGTGGCTCATAGTGGGTGCACCAAACATCCTTTAAAAGGGTGCCCTTTTTTTTCCCAGCTTTCCCTTTTTTTCCCCGATGAGCTTGTTTCCCGCATCTTGGGCCCCAAATCCCCCCCTTCGGGTTGGGGGTAATTTTCCTCCGGGAAACCCCTGACAGCGACTTGCTTTCCCCTTTTCCCCACCTCCTGCGGCCTTGGGGGCCCGCTTGGTCCCGGGCCAAGTGTTTTCCCTCTTTTGTTTCACTTCCCAGGGGGCCTTCATCTTAGTATGGCCCCTTTTTCCCCCGGGAGCAGCAGTGCATCCATCAGGGCCTGAATGGCTTTTTCCCTGTTTTCAATGGGGTTTCCCCCCCCGGCCCCTGAGAAATTTCCCCGGCTTTCCAAAAAAGTCCAAAAATCATGGGCGGGCCCCCAAACGAAACTTGAATCCTATATATTTGGCCTTTTTTTCCCCTGCCAAACGTCATTGGGTGCCGTCTCTTGGGGGTGGGCGTTAAAAGCAAAGGGAGCTTCCCTTTCTTCCAACACTGCCGGGGGGTGTGGGCCCGGCAAAATCCCGTTTTTGTTTAAAAATCTTCAAAGAAATTTTTAACAACATGGCTTTCTCTTATGGCACCCCGGGTTCCCCTTTCCCAAATTTCCCTCATCCTCTTCCCCCCTTGAGAAAAAAGGGAAAATAAGGGGCTGGAAAAAGAACACAACAGGCAGCAAAATTGACTTATCCGGCGGAGGGAGAACCCCCGAAAACCTGAATGCCCGTGCTTTATTGGAGAAACCAAAGGTTAGAATGGCGGGATGTCACGGGACCAAAGGAGGGGGAAAACCCTCCGGGCTACAATTTTCCCCTGTTTTAACCATCCCACTTGGGCCCGGGAGCTACAGCCCCTTTAAAATTTGGGAAAGGGCCCCCCCCTTGGCCCGCTGGGTCCATCCTTTCAAAAAGTAGTCCCCCCAACTGTTTTGTTTCCCCGGGCCCCCATGGGCCCCCTTTTTAAAAACTCCCCCGGGAAAGTCCTTCCCCCCTTTCCCATACACAGAACTTGAAACTTTCTGTTGGGGCCGGGGAAAGCCCCAGGCCCGGAGTACGGCAAAAGCTTTCTTCAGCTTTTGGAAAGGGCCTAAGCAACTTCATCAAAGGGGGGGGAGGGAGTTTCTTACTGCCCCATACCAAAATTTTCACAAGATGGATATCCCCTGTCCTATGGGGTTCTGGGGGTTCGAAAAGGGCAAAAACATCAGAAACAGGTCCAGTAAAATTGGGGCTTTGGTGTCCCCCTCTTTTTGTTTTGCAGGAGGGGCCCCCGTCCTGGGTTTTTGTTTGGCCCGTTCAAGCAATAAGGGGGTGGTCCCCTTTGGGTTGTAGCTCCGGGTCCCCATTTTGTGTCCCGCCACCATCACCCGGACAGGCCCTTTTATCCCACATATCCCCCAGGCAGATTGCTCTCGAGGCCCTTTTTTCAACTAGAAGCACCCCCATCAACTGTTTGAAATCTTGACTCCGGGGGCCCAAACCCTCTTCACTGCTTTTTGGGTGGGTTTTCCCGCAAAGGGCCAAACCCAAAGGGAAAGGTCAGCATCCGAGCATGCGGGTTCTCAAAGGGAAAAAAAATCCCCAAATCAAGGGAAAATCCCGAATTATCCTGCATGAATTTTCTCCCCTGCTTCCCCTTTATCCCGAGTGAAGTCGTCAATGTCAATGCCTGATCTGAAAATCCCCTTTCCCCCCGCCCATTGTTTTTTAGCCGGGTTTAAAACTTTTCACTCTGGGGGGCACATGACCTCTTTCCCTATTTTTAAAAGGCTTGGGTAGGGATTCAGCCCACAATGGGGGCCCTTTTTGAATCCCCTGCTTTTAAAACCCGACAAAGACCATTTAAAAAATTTTTTAATGGCATAGGTTTTTTTCTCAGGGTCCAGTAAATTTTACTTGTTAAGACAGGGCTTGGGCTCGGTGGGAAGAAAACATAATATTTTGGGGTTCGGCCTTTTGACCCCTCCCTTGCAGGAGGCCCCGGGGATAAGGGGGGCCCTGCCTAGTCAAATTTCCCGAGCCCCTCCCCCGGGGCAGCTGACTCCCTCCAGTGTCTTTTTTCCCGGGGGGGGTGGGAAAACCCGTGGGGGCAGCCCGTTTTTCCCCCCGCACAGCAAGCCGAATAATTTTTCCCCTTTACTTGTCCTATGAGCTCATTTCCCCTCGGTTTTTTTCCCTTCTATCATGTCCCCATGTCATCCCTCATGCTGTTTTTGGGCCCGCTCCCAAAGGGATCTTTCCCCCCATACCCCTAAGGTTCTCCACGGGAGGGGTGGGTGGGTCTGGTCCCCCATATATCCCCCCGTAACTGCATTCCCTAATTTGGGCCCTACAGTTCAAAGTTCCCCATCTTGGCCAGGGGAAATAAAAATGGGGACCCAGGGAAAAGGGGGGCATTAAAACCCCAAAGGGAAAAGGGTGTGACATCCTAAAAGGGGGGCAGTAGGCGGGGCTGGGTTTAGGAAGTGACAGGGGAAGGGGGGGGCAGGGAAAATAAAGGGTTTAGGTAAAACCGGGGGGGGACGGGGGGCTGGAGGGAGTGGGTGGGGGGTTACAGGGGGCAGGGTGACTTGTGACACAGGTGGGGTGCTCCCGGGGGTGGTTTTCCCCAATTTTTCAGCAGTTTTTTTTTCCCCACACCCCGAAATTTGCTTTTCCCCCCCCCAAGCCCTCCCCATTACAGGGCGTCGGCACAATAATTCCCCACTTTCCTTTTTTTTTCAGAAACTTCTCCGGGGGATGAAAACACATAGGCACTTTCACCCCCCAGGGGGCCCCCCCCCTTCTTTTTGCATCCATTTTAGTTAAAAACGTTTCCCGCATTTTAGCCACAACCCAAAAAATTCCCCAAAATCCTTTAAACCACCTCCTTTCCCGTATCCCCAACCCCCAACATTTTTCCCTTCCCCCTTATCACAAAAATTTCTAGGTCATAAAACACACTTCAGCTACTTGCAAATTCTTCAGACTACTTCCCTTACTTCTTTTCCATCAAAAATGAGGGGCCCCTTTTCTAATTTTCTTTTAAACCCAAAACCCCGCAGGGTGGGGCGTGGGACTAAACCCAAAACTCACCCTACCAAAACTTTTTTTTTTTCTTTTTTTTTCTACAAACCCCATGCTCAATTTTTTTTTATCCCGCAAGACACACAAGAAAAGACCCCACAGACACAACCTTTTTTCAAAAAAGTTTTAAAAAAAAACGATTTCAGGCAAGCTGTCCCCACCTTCCCCCTAAAACCAAGGAAAGCCCTGAATTCCATGATTCCCCCATCAAAAAAGAAAAACTCAATTTTTTACAAGATGCTTTTTCTCCCCAAGCCACTGAACCGTCCCCCTACTCGCGAGGGGACAGAAATTCCCGGGTTATCTTTTCCCCTCGGGGGATTCTCATAAATCACTGAGCCGCCTCTAAAGGGGGGGTTTGGCTTTCCGGGGATTCCCAACTGGGCTTAACACCCCCTTTCTTTTTCCCCCGCTTTTTCTTTTTTAAACACTCCAAAACATTTTAATACACATAAAACAGAAAAAACCCCAAAAAGGAGTTAACTTACAGGGGCCAAAAGGTTTTAATAGCATGGGGCCCACTCTTTCCTGCCCGCGTGGGTCTAACAATTTAAACCCCAATGAAACATAGTAAAAAACTCCCCCCTAGGCCCAGCAAACTTCTCGGGAAAACAAAAATTTAAAAACCCTTTCTTACCCGGGCAGATATTCCCGAAGAGGGAAAAGGCGCCCCTTATCCCCTCATCTGTGCCGCCAGTTTGAAGCCCCCACCATTCAGTTTTTCGGTTAATAAATCAGATTTTTAAGCCCATTTCCCCCACGTTGCAGGCCCTCAAACGAAAAAGAAAAGTAGCCCCCCAAAGGGGCAACCCCGTCCTTTTGGGGGGGTTTAAATTTTCTTAAAAAATAACAAAAGGTGAACCGAAAAAAACAAATCAAAAACATGCCTTGTTCTGTGAAAGGGGCTTTTTTGGGGTTTTTTTCACAAAATGGGGGTTTTTATACCTCTTTGCAAATGAGTAGAAAAAGAAGCATCACATGTAGCTTCTGTTTAGGGTCTAATTTTTGGGACGTTTCCCTTTTCTAAAGGAACCCCCTTTCCCCACAGTTTTAGGAAAAGTCGAACCAGGGGGTAACTTCTGACAGGCGCCATCTTGGAATACCCCGACGATCTATGCAAACCCACAAAAGGCAGCCATTTTGTTTAAACAATTTAATGACAAAAGATAAAACCTACAAACCCTTTTAAAATTTCTTACCATTTCACTAAAGTGCCCATTATGTTTTAAATATATATATTTTATATGTTAATTTATACAAACCCCAATACATTAAAATAGAGACACAAAGGGGTCACAACCCTATATAATCTTTTTTCCCATCCACAAAAACTTCACCGTGGGTCCAATCCAAAGTCGGGTATGGCCGTACCAAGGAAGGCCCCAAAAGGGTTTTTCCCAGGGGGATCGAGTAGGACTAAAATCGCAAAAATTTTCCTTGTGAAGACCCCCCTTTGCAAGAAGGGGGGCCCCTACGGAAGCGATAGCGTCCTTAAGGATCACCACAACCGAGGAGACGAAAAAGGGTTTTAAACAAGGGGAGTCACAGGAAGACGAAACCGGTCCAAGTTCGTGGTTTATAAAATTTCCTGCAATCCTGAATCAAAAAGGCGGTGGCCTGGAAGGTGCTTTCCGGAAAAGCACCAATAAAACGGGCATGGTCAGAAAAGGGGAAAGGGGCCGTCGACACCTAGGTTTGCCTCTCCTACGAGCCCTAGGGGGGAAGTTTTCCCAGGCGCACCGGGCAGTCCCCAATAAATGGCCAGAGCCCCCACAATAGAACCAGCTGCTTCAGACACCGAGAAAAGTTCCTCCCAACAGGTGGGCTCCCTCGACCTGCATGGGTTTCCCCTTCAAGGACCGTTGAAGGAGGAAAGGTGACCGCTGGGAACGTGGGAGCCAACGGGGAAAACCGTGGACACTTTTTCCCGTTAGCGGAGCTCTTGTTGCCTTTTTTGGGGGAAACGCAATCCACTCGGGGGCCAAATGGGTTTAACTCCAAGGCAGCTGGTAAACCCGAGCGGCAAGCTCGTCCTTGATTCGCCCCAGAGGCCTTGCCAAAATGGCCACCAACGCTTTTGTTGTTTCCCTCCAGCCCGAACCGAGAGTGGGGAAACTGCAAAAGAATACACCGACTTGGGGTTCGCCCTACGAAGCCGAGAAAAACTGCCACCGAAGAAATAGGCCTGGTTCCCCCAAAGACTGTGCGGAACCCCCGGGGGAAAATTTGGAGGTCCCCCTGTCAGAGGATCCCCTCGATCCCATAGTGGCGTCCCAACCAAGGTTCTCCAGACAAGAGCTGATAATGAAGGCCAAACCCCTTTGGCTCGCTCTGTGGGAAATTGGTGCCCCCCTCATTTCCCAGGGGAATGGGGCACGGCTTTTTGGGGTCTCCCTCGTAGCGTGGGGGAGTGGCGATGCGAAGGGCCCGAAAAACCGGGGCAGGTAGAGCAATGGATGCCGGAGCAAAAAGGGTCAGGGCAGAGGCGCAGCCGGTTGGGGGCAGAGGGTCCCAGGTTCTGCATCATGCCGCAAGCGGTCGAAAGCGTTACTCTGCTGGGCGAAGCTGTAAGATGCCTAATCGGGCAGGGGTACCCCGGGGGAACCAGGGGCCACCTGTACTGTAACGGGGGGAGTGGATCCCCCTGGCCAACACAACGATTATGCTAAGCCACCCGGGGAAGGGAATAAAAGTACCCCCGGGGAGGGACTTGCCAGGGGGCAGCCGGGGTACAGCGGGTACAAAAAACGAATCCGGAGGCGTAGTCGGGGACAGGCAGAAGGAAAGGGAGGCAGCAGAGGTTCGTGGTCAATCAAAAATTCACCAAGGAAATTTTCCAGCGGACCAGGTACTTCACGAACTTTTTTTTTAATTTCATTCTTTCCCCCCAAGATAGCGTTAAAACGCCGACCGTTTTTGGGGCCCTCAGGACCCTTTTTTTCCGGGGAATAAATTCTGACAGAATTTTTATTCCGGAAAAAGGGGGTTTTGAGGGGCCCGAAAAGCTCGGCTTTTTTAAAGCTATCTTGTGGAAGAATGAAATGAAAAAAAAATTTGTGAAGTACCGGTCCGCTGGAATTTCCTTGGGGAATTTTTTGATTTGAAGTAAGGAGCGAGACTGGCCTCTCCCGAGCGGAAAAAAGGCAACACAGCAAACAGTAGCAGCAGCGAAAAAAAGAAACAGCAAAGGAGAAAAAAACCCAACAAAAAAACTCACGGTGAAGGGGGGAAGCGCAGTCTTAATTTCTTTTTCGTGCAGAGGCAGGGAAACGGCAGGGGAGGCGGCAAAAAGGGCCCGGTTTTGGAACCGTAACAGGGGGACTGGGGACACGGGGATCAGGACGGAAAAATACTCCTAACACTAGGGAAGCACACCAACAACTGGCAGAATACTGGGGCGATCCTTAAATAAACCCCAAACGCCCGATAATGACCAATTACGGCCTGGCCCTTTAAATTTTAAAAAGCCGCCCCGCGCGTGCCTTAAGCGGAGGCCACGCGCACGACGGCCGGGACAGGAGGGGCGGGGTTCACCGGAGCCGGCCGGGT
>JAODAL010069770.1:0-16209 GCA_025379985.1 Phyllomedusa bahiana
AACCCGGGGCTTTTGAGTGCAGGGGAATCAGGAGAGGAGGAAGGTGTTTAGAAGTGAGTCTGGAACGGTTTTTATCACCTATCTATGGTCTAATGTTTGCTCCTTATTTACATATAGAGCGGACCACTCCTATTCCCCTCTTTGAGTCCTGCACCACTATCTGATTGCTCCTAGGGAGGTAAGGTGCATTTTTTGTCCTTTTCTTGGTAACCACAAAACCTGACTGGTGATTAAAGCAAGGTAATCTGTTGCATACACTGCTGTGTTTATGTCCCAATAAGATGTTATTTTAGGGACATTACTTGTCATGATACTTTGGTGAGAACTTCTACGCTCTTTATTAGAGAGCGATTTTTTGCCTATCTTGTATTTTTTTCTAAACGATATTACCTCTAATACCCTCTGTCTTTTTTCTCTTGGCCTTTTCCACAATTTGTCCCCTGAGGTGACCGGATGAGTGACATAGGGGCCAGTCGAAACATGTTGGGACGGGACTGTAGGGATTTTTAGGGTTGCTAGAGGGTGAGGTTCCTGCCAGGAACGCCCTTATTGGGGCGATTTTTCCTGTTTGTGAATAGGCTGGGGACTAGTAATTGTCTAGGGCCTTATAGGGTATCCTCTCTTTCTTGCTAGGTCCCGGTATTGTCTTGGACTAGGGCATTTATTTGTTGTTTTCTATAGAGAGATTTATTTATGGATAGATATTGTATCTTAATTATTATTATTAAAAGTTATGTTTTAAGACTTTCCCTTTCTTTTTATTGACCAAAATAGCCTCATAAATAAAATTAATAGAGGAAAAATACCACAAAGGTATATATACTACCAAAGGTACTGATAGATGGTCACAATGGACTCTTGGGCCACCACTGATGGACATCTGACTGATGAAGATTGACATGCTGTTCAAGTTAGAGGCAAATAGAAGCAGTGAGATAGACAGATAGTTGCATAGAGAGGTGGGGTCAAGAGATGTTTTTTTTTAAGGATGGTTGTGTGTTTAAAGGAGGAATGGAAGATGCCAGTGGTTAATGATAGTTTGAAAAAATGGGTGAGGGCTGGAATGATAACAGCACTATGGTCTAGGATAAGGTGGGTTGGCAGTGAGTCAAGATTACAGGTAGCGAGGTTGGATTTGAACAGTAGAAACAGTAGAACAGTAGAAAGGAAAGATTGTCATGAGTAACAGTTTAAGAAGCAGGTTAAGAGGGAAGAGTATTGTACAGGTATAGAGGTGGGCATGGGGAAGCTTTCTCTAATGAGAAGATTGAAGAGTGGTACTGTGCATTATCCCCCACCCTGTTTGGCACCCTAATGAAGGATTACGTAGCTGCCATATTATTGCAGGAAGCCGGAGTCAATACTGATGGCAGCAATGCTAGAGCTGATGGGGGCGTGCCCTGTGTGGATGTAGGTGGTGCCAGTACTGTTAATACATCATCGGGTATAATTAATTGCTCAGAGTAGAAATGGTCCAAGTCAAGTTAAATATACTGAATGTGACCAAGGCTCCAGGCCCTGATAGCATACACCCATAAGTTCTTATGATATTTAGAGATTCTGTGGTGACTGGTATGGTGAATGGAGACTGGCGCAAGGCAAATGTAGTTCCCATCTTCAAAAAAGACTCCAAGCTTCCCCGGGTTTTTTGATAGTAAGTTTAACATCTATTTGGTAAAAAAGTTTGAGGGCTATAAGGACTTAAAAGGGAAATGTCACGGGTGGGCCCGCATGTGGGGCGGGGGGCGCGCTCCCCACCGGCCCCGCTCCTCTCTTCCTGGCCGCGCTCCTGTTGAGTCCCCGGCCTCCCGGCGCGCGCGTCCCGACTCAAGGGGCCGCCGCCGCCGGCACCCCAAAGATTAAAAAGGGCCATGCACCGGAAATTTTTCTATTCCCGGTCATTGCCCTTTTTTAAAAGCCGCCCCTTTTCGGGGGCGTTGCCGGATCTTTAGTGCCATTTCAGCCTATAGAGAAAGCGTTACAACCCTTGTTCGACTTACCGTTTTACCGTACCTTTAGCCCCCTTCCTCGCCACGTATCCGCCCCCTCCCTGACCTACCACCTGTCCACAACCCAACCGTCCGCCTCCCTGACCTTCTGTGCCCCCGACTCGAGCCTGCCTGACGATTCTGCACCCGCTATACCTTGGTGCCACTGCAAGAAAGTCACATAGGGGTAACGCCCCGGGAAAATCCCCCGCACAATCCATCCCCTTTGCGGCGGCTCTGGTGAAAACCGGGACACTTAGATTCCTTCCCGGGCGTGGATTACACCACCACTTGCGGTGGTCCAGTGGATCCATTCTACGTCCGGGAAAAACGTGACAGAAGACCCGGGGCCAGGGATCCCCCAAGGGGGCCTCTGCCGTCTAAAGCTACCTCACTGCCTTTGGGGTCACATCACAACAGATCGTCACAAGCCAGAAACTCAGCCACTCTCCCCCATGATGCACATTTCCCGGGCCGCCCAGCAGCAGCAACCCGCCCCGTGGCTCCCGCTGCTCCCCCGGTTCCGCCCCAAACCCCTTTCCAGGGCTCCCTCTACTTCCCACCAAAATTTCGATGGGGACCCAAGGCCTGCAGGGCTTATCACCCAATGCTCCCTGCAAAGAGTTAATGGGGCAACCAAAATTTCCTCCCGAACGTCTAAGGTGGCTTCGTACAAGCCTTCTCTCCGGGGGGCCCCGGCTGGGCTCCCCCCCTCTGGGACAGGGAGACCGGGTAACGCAAAACCTGGTTCTTTCCCCCGAGTTAAAGGAGCGTTTTCGGGAACCACCCCGGGGCTTCGTCTGCCGAGACCGCCTTGTAAACTGTCCCAAAGGGGACTCATCTGTAGCGTTTATGCCGTACGTTTCCGCATTTTGGCCTCCGATTATCGTGGATGAAGGGGGCGTTGACTGCCACCTTCAAAAAGGGGCCCCCCAGCCGCGTCAAGATGCTCTTTCCGCCCGGGATCTCCCTCTTCCTTGAGTGACCTTATCTCCCTGGCCACTTTTTCCCCCAAACCCCCCCCCAAAAAAACCGGGGAAGGGGGAAAAAGGGGGGGGGGGGGGGTTTTTTTGGGAGTTTTTAAGGGTTTTTTGATGGGAAGAGGAGGAGGTGGATGGGATGTTAAAAAATTAGTAACCAAAAGTAAAGGAAAAATCTTTTTTGTTAGGGCTGTGTCTTTTCCCCGACCCGCCCACTGCGCCCTCAGCGTCTGGGAAAAGGGCGCACCTAGGATACGGGAGAGGGTCCCTGGGTGAGAGCAACCCCTCTCCTCGCCTGACCATGCACGTGTTTGTGGGCCGGGCCCTGGTGCCCAGTTTCGGGTATGCTTTCCTGGCTCTGGGTCTGCCGGAATTTTTCTTGGACGCTCCCCGGGTTATCCCAGCTAACCCCCCTGTGCCTGCCTGGAAAACCCCCTACTCTCCCCTCGGTCAGGGGGAGAGTTTCCTCAGGGATCCAATTGGGTTCCGAACTAGCCCGGGCCCTTTAAAAGTGGGGTTGCAAAAGGGAGAGACGGGTTTACGTATTTCCCCCGGGCCCCTCCTCGTCCATTCTCCGGGTCCCCGTGGCTGCAACGCCACGCTCCCGTGCCACTGGCAACGGGCAAAGCCCTGAGGGGGGGTTGGAGTGTCATCCGGGGTTTTTGGGGGGACCCCCCCCATGTTTACCGTTTTTTCGGGGTCACCAAACCTTTGGGGGCCTTCCCGCACCATACCAACCCTTTTCGCAGATGCTTCAGAGCAAGCTGAGACTTTTTGCTGCCCCCATCGCCCATCGACGCCCTATTGATCTTCTGCCCGGACGTCTCCTCCACTGGCAGGGTTTACCCCTGTCGGTACCTGAACCGGGGCTTTGTCTCAACAAAAGGGAAAACTCCAGTGGGGGTTTACCGCAAGCCCTCCTCTCCAGCCGGGCCGGGGTTCTTCTTGTGGCTAAGAAGGAGGGGAACCCTGCGCCTTGCATAGACTATCGGGGCCAACAAGATCACGGTAAAAAAACCCTACCCCCCTGCCCCCGATCCGGAACTTTTTTGACCGTTTCGGGGTCCCAAAGGGCTTTACTAAACTACCTACGTGGGGCTTAAAACCTTACGATAGTGAGGGCGCGAATAAAAGACCGTTTTTCAACACCCCACGGGCCTTCGAGTACCGGTCATGCCCTTGGGCCTGCAATCCCGCCGTTTTCCCCAAATATTCGTAAATTTTACATCTTTCCGGGCCCCTCCTTACCATGCTGGTTGGTACCTTGACGACTTTTGGTTTTCTCCCCCCGACCTTGAACCCCACAAGTTCAGTGCGCCAGGTCCCAGACTCTAAGGGCCAACCGCCTCATCCCAAAAACTTGAGAAGGGCCAGTTTCTCCAGAGGCCCCTACATTCCCGCTACTCCCTTTTTGAAAGGGCCTACAGATGGACCCCCCCCGAAGTTGTCTGCCGTCCACAGTGGCCGCCCCCGTGGGTCCCAGCCTCAAAGATTCCTGGGGTTCGCCAACTATTACAGGGAATGTATACCACATTTTTCCCCCGGGTATCCCCCCTTGGGGTTTTAACCAAGGAGAACGCAAATCCTAAGCTCTGGGCCCCCAGGGGAGAGGGAAACCCTTTTCTTGTTAAAAAGTGCCTTCGCCCCTGCGCCATTCCCTTTCGGCCAGATATGAACAACCATTTTTTCCCCGGTCGACGCTCCTCGGGGGGGGGCCGGGGCCATACTCTCCCCAAAAGGGCCCAAAGGGAAGGCCCTCACTTGCGGGGTTCTTTTTTTAAAAGTTTTTTCCTCTGCGAAAGGGAAATACTCCACGGCCCACCGGAAATGCTGGCCATAAACTGGCACTGGAAGAATGGAATATCTCTTGAGGGGGGCCCCACCCCGTCAGCATCTATCCGACCATAAAAATCGCGTACTCCAACTGCTAACCTTAAATCCACGCCGGGTCGGGGTCCTTCTTCCCCGGTTTTTTTTTCCATTCATTTTCGCCTACGGGAAAAAATGTCAAGGCCCCGCTCTCTCCCGTGCTCGGAGTGACGGGGATGACCCCCTCCACGGCACATTTCCCTCCCCGAAAGGCTCATTCGGCCACACCGATTTTATCTAAAGCATGCCCCCCTGCAGACATACGTCCGTCCCGCTTCGGAAGAGGAATTTTCGGGGGCATTCTCCCATAGGTGGGGCACCCGAAGTGGGAGAGGGCCTGCTCACTCATCTCTCATTTTCCCGGGGGCCGAGCCCCGCCCAGGAGTTCGTAGTTCGTGGAGGCCCCGGCCTTCCGGGGCCCGGAACAATCTCCTGCTCAAACCGCAGTCTGCTCCCTTCCCCCTACCCCATACCTAGCTGTCCCTTGGACCCATTCATGGATTTTACACGGATCTCCCTCCTTCTTGGGGCAACACCGTGGTCTGGGTAGTTACGACCGGGTTTTTAAAGATGTCCCCCCCTTTACTCCTTGCCGGGGCCCACCTCAGCTCCTGCCTTGCCATCTATTTTTTTTTCTATTTTTCGCTGCATGGCTCCTTTAGCAAAGTGCGGGGCCGTCTTCATTTTTCTCCCAAATTTTGGGGCTCCCTCTTAACTACAAATGAAACTGACTTTCTTCAGCCTACCACCCCCCAAACCCCCTCAGGGGGAGAGAGAAACCAGACCCTAGGTTGCTACCTGGCCCATTTTTTTTTCCGCACGCCGGAGATTGGTCCGCTTTTGTCCGGGCCAGTTTTCGTATAACCATTGGGGCCGGGGTTGCTGGAGCGCTCCTTTCTTTATTGTTATGGCAACACCCCCCCACCCCCCCCCTTTTTGTTCCCTCGGAGGTCCCTGCTGTGGGAAAATGGTCCAGGACCTGACAGCTATCTGGAAAAAACCCCATTCCTACTCCTGGCCTCCGCCGCAAAAAGGCTCAAGCCGACAAAAACGAAGACCTCCCCAACCTTTTCGCCAGGGGACAAGGTGTGGTTGTCACTAAATATATCGTTTCAAGGGTTCCCACTATAACGGGTCCCGGTTCCTGGGTTTTATTCAGGTGCTCAAGCGCTTAACCCGTAGCATACAATCCGCCTTTCCCCCCCCTAAAGGGCCTGAACCCTTCCATGTCCCCTAAAAAAACCGGGGCATCCCTTTAATCGCTTCTTCGGGTACTTTCCCTCCACCCTGAGGCCGTTTACACCGATGTTTTTACGGGGAAAGGAGATTCTAGATATGAAACGGGCAAAGGGAAGCGTTTTTTTCTCATTGACGGAAAGGGGTTCGGGCCCCAGGAGGGTCCTGGGACCAGAGAACAAATTCTGGATCGGGGAAACATTTAATTCAGAGGGGGTTTTTTTTTTTTCCTCCAAAAGAAGGAGGGGGGGGGAAGGGGGGGGGTAGGGGGGGGTGGGGACCCTGGTCGGAAAGAGGGCACCCCCAGGGGCGGGGGGTGGGGGGGGACACCGGGGGGGGTTTTACCCGGGTTGTTGGGTTGGTGGGGGGGTGAAATTAAGGCCCCCTGCGCGCGCCGGGACTCCGAATTTAAAGGGGCCCGTGCACCGGTAAATTTGTTTTTCCCCGGGCACTGCCCTTTTTTAAGCCTGCCCCTTTCCCGGGGGGTTGCCGGATCTTTAGTGCCATTCAGCCTATGGGGAAAAACGTTACAAGCCTTGTTCTGACTTACCGGGGTTTCCGTACCATACTTCCCTTCCCCGACCACGTACCGCCGCCTGCCCTGACCTACCGCTGTCACAACCAGAACCTGGCCGCCGCCCGACCCTTTTGCCTGTTCCCCCACACGAGCCTGCCTGACGATTTTGCACCACGCTAAAAACCCTTGGGTGCCCCGCAAGCAAATCAGTCAGGGGAAGACCTGTAACTCCCCCCGCAGCAAATCCATCCCGCTTGGGTGCGGGGTCTGGGAAAAACCCGGGCCTATTAGATTCCGTTCCCCCGGGGTGGCTTACACCACCGCTTGGCGTGGGTCCAGTGGATCCCCTTTACCCGGGTACGTGACAAAAGGAAAATTTGGAGAATTACAATAAACTAAGGGGTTTCCCGCAAAGATTTTACTAAGGACAGAAGTTTTTCACCCCCCTGAACTGTTTTTATGAAGAGGAGTAAAATCTGGATAGTGGGGCTGCTGGGATATAGTGTTTTTAGACTTTGCAAAAGGGGGTTTAACACTGTCCCTCATAAGCATTTTTTGGTAAATTAGAATCCCTTGGGGTTTGAAAAAAAGTGTGTAATTGGATAAAAAAAATTGGTGTACTCAGAGAGTTGGGAAAAGATTTCTACTCTGAGGGTTCCTGGTTATGAAGGTGTGCCCAGGGCTCAGATTTAGTCCTCTTTTATTTAATGATCCATTAACGATATAGTGGAGGGGATCAATTGCACGGTTTCCATTTTTGCAGATGACACCAAGCTTTGTAGTGTAGTGCAATCAATGGAAGATGCTCATAAATTGCAAGCGGACTTGGACAAACTAAGTTTTTGGGCATCCACTTGTCAAATGAGGTTCAATGTGGATAAATGAAAGGTTCTACATCTGGGTATGAATAATCTGCAGGCATCATATATCATGGGGGAGAAAAACTGGTAGAATCGCTTGTTGAGAAAGATCGATCTGGGCAGTCTTGTAGATCATAGACTACAGAACAGCATGCAGTTTCAATCAGCTGCCTCTAAGGCAAGCAAGATATTGGCATGTATTAAAAGAGGCATGGACGCGCAGGATGTAATATTACCGCTGTATAAAGCATTGGTTCGGCCTCACTTGGAATATGCTGTTCAGTTCTCGGCTACAGTTTATAGAAAAGATGTAATGGAGCTAGAGAGAGTACAAAGACGAGCAACCAAACCTATAAGGGGAATGGAGCATCTTAGTTATGAGGAGAGGTTAGTATAATTTAACTTATTTAGTCTTGAGAAAAGACGGTTTCGGGGGGGACAATATTAACTTATATCAATATATAAATGGTCCCTACAAAAAGTATGGGGAAAAATTATTACACGTAAAGCCCCTTCAAAAGACAAAGGGACATTCCCTTTGGCTGGAGAAAAAAGGATTCAATCTCAAGATTAGAAAAGTGTTCTTCACTGTAAGAACTGTGAATCTGTGGAATAGCCGCCTGAAGAGCTGGTCACAGCAGGAACAGTTGCGAGTTTCAAGAAAGGCTTAAATAACTACCTGAAACGAAAGAATATTAATAAGTACATAGCCATGTAAAATTCTGGATCCTGACTGGTGGCGGCTCTGGGGTCTGAGACGGAGTCTTCCCTGGAGCAGATTGGTGCTTGCCTTATGAATTTCAGGGCATTCACCAGTGGAGAGGCTGGGCTTGAAATCCTTGTCTCCCTCCATTCACCCACTTTTTTCAACCGTACTAACTATGTAACTATGTAGAGGCAGTAAGTAATAGAAGCACCATCCTTGTACACCCTTCTGCATTCAGCATTACATATGGATATATGTAATGCAGTAGGGTGTGCAAGCCTCCTAGTGGTCAAATAGTTTAGGGAGACTGCAAGTAAAAAAAAGTAGTTTTAATTTTTTTTATTTTTTTATATTTTTAAAAGTTCAAAACACTCACTTTTTTATCATTTTACAAAGAAAAAACATTACTTATTCCTACATGGTGAACACTCTACAAGAAAAAAGAAAATCTCCAACACCAAAATGGCTTTTTTAATCATATCCCTAAAGAATTTGAATAAAGAGTGATTGAAAGTGGTGCCAATAAAATATTTTCTTCAGCCTAAAAATAATGAACCCTCAGTCAGATTTATAGATTAAAAGATAAAAAAAGATATTGGTCACAGAAAATGGTACTGCAGCTCAAACGTAAAAAGTAGAGAATATTTTTATGTTTTAAAAAATACTAAAACATAACAACAAATCTACACTTTTGTTTTATCAAAATTGTACTAACCTGCAGAATACAGATTACTTGTCATATATACTGAATAGTCAACTCTATAAAAAAATTAAAAACCCCTGTAAAAATGGCGCAATTACTTTTTTTTCTAATTCATCCCCTCAGAGATTTCTTTGGGTTTCTCTGTACATTATTTGGTACAGTCAATGGCACTTTTAAAAAGAACATTTTGTACCGCAAAAAACAAGCCCTTACGTCTGTGCAGGTGAAAAAATAAAAAAAACGTATGGCTCTTGAAATGCAGGGAGGAAAAAACAAACACAATGAAAAAAGAAAAATGTCTGTCCTTAAGGGCTTAGGTTAGGGCTTAGCTCTGAGCCACCATCATGGCCCGTCTTGAGGATTCACGCTTGGCTTTCGGTTCGCCGTCCTTAGTAGAACGATATTGGCACACAAATCTTCCAACACCGGACAACCTTTTATATTGGCCTCAGCCAGCTTTATTGAGGCATGTGTACAACAGTTTATAGCAAAACAAACGCATAAAAAGAAATCCTCGGCCATCTGGCCACTAACTCCCATTCAGAATCCCTCACTGTCCATAGGTCTGTGCCTAAAATTACAGCGTCCTCACTGTTGTACTAGGTTTTCCTTAAACCTCTGGGGGAAAGAACTCGCTTCCCAGCTCTGCTCCAAACATCAAGGTAGAAACCATGCCCCCTGCTCACCTGGAGTACCAGCCTTTTAATAAACCTAGAAAGACCTGGCACTGGAATGTGGGGACTGCCTTCCACCCAACGCTTTCACCGTCCTGGGAAAATCAACCCATACCTGGCTACAAGGCAGCCATACTTCCGACCTGTGTCAGTAACCTATTGCTACTGACACCAAAGAGTTTCCTTCCCCCACCAAGCCCAGGTTTTCAGTGGCAAGTCTGTAGCAGGTAACCTGCTGAATTCCACCTAGTGGCAGAAACCTACAACTACACAAGGTCACTCTGCCACATAATCCCCTCCCCTTTGATAAAGGCCGTAGGACTTTCACCCTGTGCAATCAACTCTCCAGGATTAAAGCTTCTACCTTGGGGCAACATCTTCCCTAACTCTTCAGGGGCAGAGATGACCTTGTTCTCATACACAGCTGTGGGCTCATCCCATGCATTCACCCTACAATGCGTGACAGACTGGTCATAGCCACTTTCCACAGTTGGCACAACTCATGCACACTCTGCAACCAGGATGTCATTACTGTCAGCCTTTATGCCAAAATTCACAGGGTTACTACTGACAACCCCAATACCAGCCCTATCATATCCAGTAGCCTTCTTCCCCACACAGACTAGCTAGGCATTGTACCCACTGGACAGTGTCATAACTGTTTTGGGTCTCACAGAAACAAAGCACAGCTGGTAGGAACCAGCACCCCCAATATCTACACCAGAAGCTGTAAAGACATCACACTTCTCAGGGTCACCATCCACAATGACCCCTAAGGGCGCACCTAAGCCCCAAAACCCCTAATCCCCTTTTTTCGGCAGGAAAAACCCTGAGAACCCAAAATTCTTTTTTCCCCATGGGCCACTCTTCTTTATTCTCTGAGGTGGAAAACCCCCTGGTCCCACACTTTGCTCACCTCCCCTTTTGGGGGCATTTCAGAGTCCCGCCCCTACCCCCGGAATCCAAAAAAGTGGAACAATTCCCTTCAACTTTGTTCCTCCCGGGCCCTGCCCCACCCTTTTCATGTTTTAAAACGGTTTACTGGCACTACCTACTTTTTCCCCCCATAAACAGGCCCTTTGAACCCTTTTTTGAAACCAATTTAGAAGGCCTTTTCATTTTACTACAGGGGCCCCAAACCCTGCCCTGGTTTTTGCAAAAATACCTCTCAATATAAGCTTTCATGGGGGTTTACCACTACAACCTTACAAACACTTCCGGCCGCCCCTTAACATTAAAAAAGCCCCCCAAAGTGTCAAGGACACATTTGCCTTTGGCCCCCACCCTCCCCCTTAAGGGTCTGTTTAGCAAAAACCCCTGCATCAACGGGGGGAGATGTTTTTTTCATATCGCCCCTAACAATCTTCTAAGGAGAACCTCAACTTCTTAAACTGGGAAAAAACCCCACATCTTGCTCAACATCCCAAAATTCCCCCACAATGAGCCCGGAGACAATAGCAAAACTTTAAAAAATTTTTTTTAAAGGTAATTTCAGGGTAACACCCGGGGGGGGGGGTTTTGCGGGGGGGGGCGGTTTTCGCCTTTCCTCGTGTTTTAAAACCCCCTTAGACGCAAAAAAATGGCCGCGCACCTAAATGGGAAATTAAAAAAAGCACCGTTCTTCAGCCCCCTTTGGGCATCAAACCCTTTAAAACCGTTTAGGTTTCCCCACGTCTAAAAGGCACGGAAACTTGTGAAGGCTCTATTGCTTTCCCTTTTCCCCGGGTTTCCCCACTTTAGGCCATAGGCAGCAAGTGGGGGGGAAACCCGGGCCCCTTTTTTTCATCTAATGCAATTGGGCCATGCAATGCATTAGGGCTGTATTAAAAAAAAAACCCTTTTCCAATAGTGGGGCATGCACCGGGGGGCCCCAATTTAAAGTAAAAAAAAAAAAAAAGAAAAAAAGGTTTTAAAAAAAAAAAAAAGTATTTAAAAATTTTAAATCCCCCCCTTTCCCCATTTTTTCAAATAAAAAAAAATAAAATTAAAAAAAAAAGTTACCCCCATTTTTGGGTCGCTCATTCCCCAAAATTACCCATCTATAAAAATTTTGCATCCCTTTATCGCATCGCTGAGCACCAAAAGAAGAAAAAAAAATTCCAAACGGAAAATTTCGTTTTTGGTCATTTTACGTTTGCTGAAAATTTTAAAGAAAGTGGGGTGTTTTTCCAAAATGCTAGGGATTAAAAATTAAAATTTTAGCCTGCCCAAAAAAAGGCCCCCCTCATTGACGCCGGAAGGTATTTTTACAAAAAAATTATTGGTCGCAAAAAATGGCGCCCCAAAAAACCCAAAATTTAAAAAAAAAAAAAAAAAGTGTGGAATTTTTTTACATGCCCAAGGGCATTTAAAGGAAACCCTAAAGTTTTGAATATTGCCGGGTGAAACAAACCCTTTGAAACAGTTAACACCCCCTTTTTTTTCCGAAAAAAAAAAATCCCTTAAAAAAAAATCCCGCAAACCCCGGGGGCAAAATATTTTTTTTTCAAAATTTTTTCCCCACTTTCAATATTTTTTTCCGTTCCCCCCTTTAAAAATTTATAGTAATTAAAGAATTTACACCACTTGAAAATACATCTTTTCCCCCAAAAAAAAAACCCTTTTGTGTCTATGTGGGGAAAAAAAAAAAAAGTTATGGGTTTCAGAAAGGGGAGGAGGGAAAAAATTTTTAAAGGGATTTTTATTAATCCCCAAAAGGGAAGGGGGTTTAAAAGGGGGTTTTGCGCCCCCCCCCATATGCAGGGCCCATAGCAGCTCTTTAACCCCCCTGCAAATCCTATAGGTACGGCCCCCGTTTTTCAAGCCCGTCCTCCTCTTTTTAGTTAGCCTTGAAAAGGAAAAGAATTTTTTTTACTTTCAATTTTTTCCCGTCACTCTTGAGCCAAAATTTTTTTTCAAATAAGTTTTTTCCACGACCAGTTTTTTCGGGAAAAGGGTGGGAATTCCAAAACTTCTTTCCAAAACCCGTATAAAAATTTTAAAAAATTAACCTGAAAAATCTTTCTCATTGACTTTAATGGGGTTCGAGTTCTAGTTTGAATAGAACCTCGAACCGAACTCACTAAAGTTTGAGGTTCTAATCGAACTAGAACTTTTTACTGTTCTCTCATCTCTAGTGCCCAAGGGCAGGGCGTGACAAAGTGGGGGGGGTTAGCAATTAGGGATCGTGATACCCCTGCCTAAGAAGATGTATTCTTAGGGTGCACTTAAAACTATGATGGTTTTGCCTGATCTTATGGGGGAGCTTGTTCCAGAGTATTGGTGCAGCACGTGAAAAATCTTGACAATGGAGATGGGAAGTTCTGATGACTGAGGTGTGTAATCTCAGATGATCAGCAGAGCAGAGATACTAGGTAGAGTGGTAATCAGAGCTGAAGGAGGAGATGTAGGGGGTGCAGTGCTGTGAAGAGCTTTATGAGCTAATAAGGACTCATAATATGCTATGGGATACATTCCATCAATCAGGAGTTGAGCTACTCGCTCCATAGAACATAATGGAGTTTGTCGCTCGGACCCTGATTGGCTGTGAGAGATGCCATAGGCTAGAATGGAGCTATCGTAGCTCCTTCTAGGATTGGTGGATACGAATGTATTGCTTTCCTTACACCAGATTCAAGATTCTGTCTCCATAGAACAAAATGGAGCGAGTAGCTCGATTCATGATTGGTGCAAGGTATCCCATAGCATATTATGAGTCCTTAGTATCTAGTTCTCTCATTAGCTGGAAATGTCTAGCCTCTGTATTTCTGTCCAATCACCATATAGCTTCATCCTAAGTTGTGTTTTTTGAATTACAGTGCCTTGTTTCTGATTGGTTGTACAGACTCTCATAGAGAATAATGGCTCCATGTCGCTTGAGTAACGATTGGAGGAACAAATTGACCAATAAGATCTTAGCCTCAACCCTTTTAAAAGTACGGTTTTCCCGTTTTTTCTTATAACACGTCTCCTGATGTAGCGCCAGTGTAAAATAGGTGTAAAAGGTTTATGCTCTTTTATTGACATTCTTTTTATTGGAATAAAAACCTTTTTTAAGCACCATATTTTCGCATCACTGAGGCACTAGTGAAAACGAATGCGGGGGTCCCAACTTTTTTTTTTGTATTCTCATCTATATTGATAACACCTGCTGCCATGTTTTTTTTGTTGCTTTAGAGGGGAAAACCAACTGCAGTAATGCATCTAAAAATGCATAGCTAAGCTATGGTTCTAGTGCGTCCCATCCCCTGAAATAGGACGCATTACAAAGCGCCGCAGATGCTCTCTAATGCGTCTGATAATGGCGTGTGGGAGATGGCTGCACCTGGTATCGGGCTGAAAAGACATTTTAGAAAAAGACGATTCATTACCACAAATCGCCAGGAAATTCGGCTTCATTTAGAATAAAATTTTTCCTGAAATTCTAAACCACTTCGTTAGAATCAATTCGCTCATCCCTACCCATATGTCATGAAAGTAGAGGTGATTTTTTTTTAACATGGCATCAGGTGTCACATCCAACTCACTTTTGGTTCCCAACATAGGGATAAAATAGGAAAGCAGAAGCGATGTTAGACATCGCAACAGAAGTGATACCCCAGTGGGAGCAATGTGCAGCCTAGACTGCAACTGGTCTCGGAGCAATGCTGAAAGTAAGTTAAACCCTTAAAACCCCTAAAACCCTAACCCTATTTCTAACCCCAATTTAGGGTTTGGTGTTATTTATTTTTTTTTTTTTTAAGGTTTGATCCTACTTGAAAATAATCACAGAGACTGTATCTACCTCTAAAGTCATCACTGCTCTGGTGGTCACCCACTGATCTTCACTTCAATAGTTCACATGACACTGCAGCCAATCACTGCTATCAGTGGTCAGACGCAGGACCGGCAGGAAACATTGGAGCAACGGTGGTGGCTTCAGTGGCGAGTAGTGTGCCCTTGTTTTTTTTTTGTTTTTTTTTACATTTTGGATAACACCTTTGATACATGCTGTCTGCTGCATCAAAAAATAAATGTTAATAAGATTGTTACTGAGGCAAGTTCTCAGGGCTGGTGCAGCATGATCAGCAGGTGTATTTACTGTATGCACACAGACAGCTTGGATGAGCCATGAGATCTCATCTCTATTCAAGCTGCTCTAGTTTTTAAAGGGGTTATCCGATGGTAAAAGTAACATGTTTAATACTGTAAAATGCAATATAAAGCAATTTACTCACATGCTCTGCTAAGGTCGCCTGAATTAGAAAAGGGCTGCATGGTGGCTCACTGGTTAGCGCTGCTGCCTTGCTGGGCTGGGATCCATGATATACATAAGTTTCCTATAACTTTGACTTTCTTCAACACTTAAAAAAACAAAAAAAACATACTGACACCTTAGTCTTAGATTTAGATGGTAAACAGGTACTGATGTGAGTAATCACTGGTCTCCATGAGGACATGAGGATAATGTGCTGTCCTTGTATAGAAGAAGTTGAAAAGGGTAACATTCCTCATTCAGGAGAGACACCTTGAAGGTATGTGAAGACTTAGTCGCCATGAGTCATATATTCAATTAATCAAAATGAAAAAGAAATTGGACTTTGTCCCACCTATTGTATGTAGCATTCCTCAAGTCACATCGGACTCTCTGAGCCTAGCAATGTGATTAGAAATAAAGCAAAGTCAGAGTAGTGCCTGGCTGAATGAAAGGCTTTAGATATAGCTTAAATAGGATGACTTCCTCAGTAGCGAGAGGCAACATCAAGGTGTGTTGAGACTTAGGGTGACATGTATGAACGGGGCTGCACCAGAATTCTGGCCTCAAAAAATCTTTAGTAGACCAGTTCTATAGATGTATGAACAGGCGTACTCCAAGTCAAAGACACTTTTTAGCGTGCCAAAGTTTTGGAACATTCTGGGGGCGTCGCAGCACATTAGTAGAAGTAGACACATTATGATTCTTTGTTGCCAAAACTTTGGCGCAGAACAGTTAGAACAACCAGACCAGGGAAAAGGTGTTGCCTGAGCCAGACTTGTGGTATTGGCTCTACACTGTGCCTGTATGTATGACCTGCAGAAGAACAGCCAGACCAGGGTAAAGGGGGGCCTGGGCCAAACTTGTTTGGGATTGGCTCTATACTGCCCTGTATGTATGACCTGCAGAAGATCAGCCAGTCCACGGTAAAGGTGGTGCCTGAGCCAGACTTGTGGTATTGGCTCTACACTGCCCTGTATGTATGACCTGCAGAAGAACAGACAGACCAGGGTAAAATTGTGCCTGGGCCAGACTTGTAATATTGGCTCTACACTGCCCTATATGTATGACTTGCAGGAGAACAGCCAGACCAGGGTAAAGGTGGTGCCCCGAACCAGACTTGTGGTATTGGCTCTATTACTGCCCTGTATGTATGACTTTCAGAAGAACAGCCAGAACCCGGGTAAAGGTGGTCCTGAGCCAGACTTGTGGTATTGGCTCTTCACTGCCCTATAGTATGACGCAGAAGAACAGCCGACCCCGGGGAAAGGTGGTGCCCGAGCTAGACTTGTGGTATTGGCTCTACACTGCCCTGTATTTTATGACATGCAGAAGAACAGCCAGACCAAGGGTAAAAATGGTGCCCGGGCCAGACTTGTGTTATTGGTCTACCTGCCTGTATGTATGACTGCAGAGAACAGCCCGACCAGGGTAAAAGGGGGGCCCCGAACCGACTTGTGGTAT
>JAODAL010069771.1:0-16209 GCA_025379985.1 Phyllomedusa bahiana
GTCCCCCAATCATTATGAGACTAAATTTGGGGAAAACTACAATCAAAATAAAAATGTCTAAGAAAAAAAAGAATTTTGATCAGGGCTTTATTTAGAAGTAAAAAAAAATATGGTACAGTTCCCTTAAATTTGATACTTTAAAATAACGTAGCCACACATTTAAAATCCCAGTTAAACATAACTCACTCAGAACCACTTCAATACCCTAGATAAGAACATCTCAAAAATAGTCTGTTTTACAATACTTCTATCAAGCGTTGTTCTGAACAATTTACAAAGGGGTCAATAAAGTTATGAGATGATGAGCGTTTTATTGAGAATCTCATCTTATATAAACAATTTTTTAAATTATCATGCCGAAGCCGATGTCGATAATCGCCGATGACCTTTAAAGTCAAGGAGAGCAACAACACCTTCATTTTATACCCAAACGGGGGGAGAACTGGAAATAACACCAAAACAGTGGATATGTGCTACCCTTAGGAAAGACAATTAGCTAAAAAAGTACAGAAACAATTCATACTAAAAAAATTTCACATTTTAAAGGGCAAAACAAAAACATGGGAGGGTAGAAACAGCGGGACAGTGGGCCACACTACGGGGCCCCTTTTTCACCAAACAATCCCCGCTTTTGGAAAGCAAAAGGGACTGCTAGGAGACCCTAGCACTTTTGCCCATGACCAACAACTTTCATATAGGGGGTGCTGAGGCAGAAAGAACATCCCAATGGGAAACGGAGCTTCATCTGGCGGGGCCTCATTAAGCGCGTCCCCCCAAAAATAAAAAAAAATGACTTCTCACCTTTTTAAAAATTGGAGGAAGAAATGCTACTTAAAACAACATTTCGTACCAAAAGGGCCCGGATTTTAGCCGATTTTTTACACACCATGACCCCAAAACCATTGACATGCTTTAAATTTTCTTGAAAAATTACTAAATGGAAAAGTTTTTTTTATTAACCATTACGATTGTGTGTTTTACAACCCCAAAACAAAACCAGCAAAATGACCTTTTGGACACTCAGAATAAAAATTTTACTAAAAAATATCATTTTAAAAAAAATTTTTTAAAAAGGAAACCCTTTTTTTTGGGGAAAAGGAATGGTTTAAAGGGAGAACCCGCAACTAAAGAGTGGGCCCGGGAAAAGGGCCACAACATCATCAGGGGAAACCATGCCTATTCATTTGAAGGGAAAAGTCAACGTTCCCCCCAAAGGTCAGTTTTAAAAAACGTAAGCCCTTGGTCGTAATGAAATTTCCCCCACTGGGGCTGAAGGCCCTCCCGATATGACGCTGGCTGCTGGCAGGACAACCCTCTATGGTTGGGGAGAAACTCCGGGCCCTTCATCCCTTTTTGGAAAACCCAATCAAATTAAATTTTGGAACATATTTAAAAAAAAATCGGTTTTTGAGACACAAAAATTTTCGAGCATAGTGTTGGGGCATTTTATCGACAAAAATTGAAATCGGGAAGGGTTTTTTATGGTGAACCCAAAAATTTTTCCCAAACATGCGATAATTAAAAATTTAAAAAGAGCCCTCAACTATTAAGATCCGCCCTTTTTCGGCGCTTCCTGTAATTTTTGGCGGCCAGGCCAAATCAGATTACAGAATAAGCAGGGTTAAAATGTGTGTCGAAAGTCATAACTGGGAAAGTTTTAAAGGTTGCGATTGGCCTTGGGAAAAAACACCAAAGACCCCCGTTTTTTCATAGAACAGCGTTTTTTCCCGTTTCAGCCTCAGTGTCTCTCCCGCGTCTCATAGGGGTAGGGCCTGCGCTCTGCCTTTGGCCAAAACAGCTCAGCGAAAAATTTTCATTTCTCCCCAGAGAAAAACCCCTACATTAGCTGTGATCCTTTCCAAATTTTGTTAATTAGAGATTTGGAAAAATTCTTTGTATTTAGGTAGAGAATTTTAAAAGGGGCAACTACCCCTTTTAAATTCAACCGGGGGGAGCAGGGGGGGCCCCGCGGGCCCAACACAACAAGCTCTATCCTTTTAAAGAACACTGGAAAAAAATTTACCAAGGGCTTAGTGTAACATTTTTAGTGGGAAAATCCTTTTTTTATTAAAATTTTTTCAAATTTAAATATTTCCTGGATATTGGGCACCTGAACTTTTATTGGATACAATAAATTCTATAACTGCAGGTCTTTTTGTTAGCTGCAAAACCCCCATTTTTATTATCAGAATCCCTTTCGGGATATTGTTCATTTTAATTTTCCCCATTACACCTTGACTGTTTGATATACCCACCTTGCAATTAAATTACAACCCAAAGCAATTTTGGGAAAGGTCAAAACAGGTTTTTGTTGCCGAAAAAATACCGTGAAACATCCCGAGAACAGGGCATTTACGTTTTTTTTTTGACTTTTGCGCACCAGCATTTTTTTAAATTGACACAGCTCCACGTAAATTTTAAAAACACAATCCATATTCACCACAGGTAAATTTTGAAAGGTCAAAAAATACCGTGTATCATACGAAAACATAAAAATTACGTTTTTTTTTTAAATTTTTGCCACCCAGCATTTTTTAAATTTGACCAAAAAAAAAAATTTCCAGTAAATCTTAAAACAGCAATTCTATATTCACCCCCGGTGAATTAAAAAGGTGAAAAAAATCCCCTTTTTATTAAATAAAAAACATAAAAATTTTTACGTTTTTTTTTTACTTTTGCACACCCAGAAATTGTTCATTGACCAGCATCCACGAAAATTTCATAAAACAGAAATTTCCCTATATACACCAAAAGGTAAATTTTAAAAAGGTGCAAAAAATATCGTTTATTATACCAAAAATAACAATTACGTTTTTTTTGGACTTTTCCCCGACCCAGAAATTTTGATTAGCCCACCTTGCGGGTTAAAATTTTGAACCCAGAAATTTTGGTTTTAAATTAGAGGGGATTTGAGAAAAGCTTTTTTTTTACGGGTTTTTTTTAAAAGAGATTTTCCCAAAACAAACCCCCATCCCTTTCCCAAATTTTTTTATATTTCAAAACAGGGACCAAAATGAAAGGTGGTAAACCCCCCCGGAAGCAAAGGGGGGGTTAGCCCCATGGGAGGAAAGGAGGAACGAGAGAAGGGCCCCTTTCCAAATTGCGGGGCGAAAACCCACGAAACCCAAACGGATCGTCATTTGCGGGACCATCAGGCCTGTCATCACGGGCCCGGGGCCCTGTAAAATCAAAGTAACAAACATCGCCCCGCCAATCTGCCCTTTTCCAGGGGTTTAAATGAAAACCTGCGTCTAGCGGGTTTTCCCCCTCCTCTTCCCCGCAGTCAGGGGCCACAAATGTCGTAATCACTTCATAAACCCCGGGCCCAAAAACTTTGAAGCACCCAAATGTCAACTCGGGACCCACCACTGGGGAAAACCCCCTTGCTGCGGACCTCTTTTTGAAAAAAAGGGGTTTTTGGGGTCAGAAGGAAAGAAAAAAACATAAAGAGGATAATTTAGTCTGCTCGGGACCCCTTACTGATGCCATAAAAGGGGAGGGTGAAGGAAGCCGGTCAATCGGCAAAAATCCCGGGGCGGCCCCGGGCAACCCTTTGCAGTCCCCCTTTTGCTTGTACCCCAGCTTCGGGGATTCAGAAAGCGGACACCAAGTCCCTGTTTTTGATGAAGGATTTTTAAATGACGACATTGGGGAAACCACCCCTGGTTTTTTCCCGCAAATTTTTTCCCGACGCTTCATCAGTGGACGAGGGGGAAGACGAGGGGGTTAAGTGTCAATCCCTTTCCCACCACAAAAAGGGAAAGGGGGGCACCCGCAGAATTTCCGCGGGATCATAAATTCCCCGCCAGCCAGGGTCAGCGCAAACCCCCCCTCTCGCTTATCGCCGAAAAAAAGGTCCGGGAAACCTCTAAACCCCCGGCCTTTTTTGAGAAAAGCCCTGATTCACCCAGCGTGTCATATGCCCCCTTTTGCCGTAAACGCATAAGTGGGAGGCAAGAACCAAAAAGTTGTTAACCACCACCAACTTTTTAGTCACATGCAGCAATCCCATGAGTTGAAATGGGGGGAACATTTGGGCCCAAAAAAAGGCCAGACCGACCCCGGGGCCCCCAAACCCTTTGGTCACACCCTCTGCCCTCCGCCTCCTCCCCCTCCGACCACCAAGCTTTCCTCAGCTCCCCCCAGGGGTCCCCTCAGGGGTCATGATAAAGGGATCAGCCTCCCTTCACCCCCTCCACCGCCCCCGGGGTCCCCACCAGCCCCCACCAAAAGACCCATCCTCCCCCTTTTCCCCTTTTCCGCCATTTGAAGGCCCCTTGCACGCCGAAACAGGGGCCCAAAACAGCCAGCCTTCTGTCTTCCGGGTTTTTGGGGAGCAAAGGGAAACATTTTAAAAAACCCAAACCACCCCCCAAAGCCCAAAAAGCCTAAAAGCCGGAAATTGCCGGGCTTTTGGGGCCTTTGGGAAAATTTGTTCCCTTTCCGTCTGGTGGACACAAAAGGGTTTCCGCCACTTAAAGGGCCCCCGCCTCCCCCAAAAATCAAAATGCCGAGCGGGCATTTTTTTTGGGCCAAAAAGGCCGTCCCCCCTCCCCCCTGCCCCCCCCACCACCGTGTCATCAAAAATTTTAAAAAGCGCTTTTGGCCCCTTGAAATCTGTGCCCGGGAAAAGCCATCTCCCACCGACACATGGACAAAAAGGCACGGCCAAAGGGGCCGCTATATCTCATTGACAGCTCACTGGGGGGAGCTTGGTGGGATTTCTTTTGGGGTTTGGACGGTGGCTCTCAGGCTTCGCACGCTTTTTAAAAACCGCGGGGAAATTGGTGGGCGGGGCTTTTTCCCCCCAAAGGGGTCCTCTGGGGGCATAGGGCCCCAAAAAATGACACCAGGCCGGTTTTGGAAAAAAAAATCTTTTTTGGAGACCGTCCACACACAGGTCGGGAGCTGGGGAAAGGGCTCTAAGCAACGAAAACCCCTTCGGCGCGGGTTTGGGGGTTTACAAAACCTTGTCCCAAAGGCAAGGGGGGTTGTTCGAAAACCCGGGGGGAAATCTCCCGACCCCCTTTAAAGATGGGTAGGCGGGAGCACATCCCTTCCCCTGGCACATGTCATGAACCTTGTCGTCCAAAAAATTTCTAAAGAGCTACCCCCCCGGGTCTGGACTTCCTGCTGAAAAAGGGCTCGAGGCCCTTTTTTTCGCACTTCCCCCGTTCCACCCTGCTTCTTTCCCGCCTGGTTTGCTTTGCAGGTCAGCTCGCCTCCCCCCGTAAACCCCGTCTCATTTTTTGACGGGCAACACGCTGGAATTCCACCCCCACATGCCCCAGGGTTTTGGGGGAAAGCAGCGCAATGCCATTACGCAGTACAAAGTGACCAGGCCGACAAGCGCGGTGCGGCCCCGGGGGTTTTTAACCACCGAAGTGGGGGGCAGGTAAAAAGCTCTGCACCATCCTTGCCATTTTTTTGAAAAAAGCCACCCAAAAGGGTCAGTGCGGACAATCCCTTTCAGTGACTTTGGGTGATCTTATTCGGGAACGATTTTTGGACACCTGAAACAACGGGTCCCACCAGAGGGAGGAGGGGAAAAGGACACAGTTTGGGGAACACGGACCTTTTCCTCCCATCAAATCCCCCAAGGCCCGACAGTTTTCAAAATTTTTCCACTTTCCCTTAAATTAGGCATTTTCCCGGGGCCCCAGACTAGGGGAAAAGGGGGCCCCCAATCGGGCTCTCAGGGTGCATCATCACGGGAAAACCCAGGGCTGTGTTGAACGGTGCCGGAGGAAAGGGGGAAAGAGGAGGAGGAGGAGGGGGTCTTCCTAGACACCGATTTTTACCGACCCCCTCCCTTTGGGTAGAAGGGGTTGGCCGAATTTAGGCGGAGGGGGAAAAAAGGGGGAAGATTTTTTTGCTAGGGGCCCCGACCCAAAGGCTTGGAAAATCAAGGCTCCACTCTCCCCTTTAGGGGTTTTTGGGGAAGCTCCATTTTCCCCAACATGATCCCGCATTAAAGGCCATCAAAATGAAAAACCCATTTCCCGGGTTTGGCCCACCCTCCGGAAACCCCGTAAAAACAAAACTCAGAAACTTTCCTACCACCCACCCAAAATTGAGATAAAATTTCGGGAAAAAGGGAAAAAGACCTTGGTTGATTTGGGGTTTTAAAGAAAGGACATCGTTGGGGGTCGCTTTCAGGGGGGTTTCCCCCAAAGGGGTCACGGGTGGAAAACCATTCACCCACAGTAAAAGAAATTAGAGTTGCCAAAGTAGGTTTTACCCGGGGGCAGCAGAAAGGAAGTGGCAAAAGAAAAAATTTTGGTTTAACCCGGGGGAAATTTCTTTTTTTTTTAATAAGAAAGAAATTTGCGGGGCACACATCCCAACACACAGAGATCAGTTTTTAAGATCATGGACACGACTATCTGCGTCCAACCCCCAAAATTTTTTTGCATGTTTCCCGGGCCCCCAAAAAATTTTCGGGGGAACCCAAAAAAGGGACAAGGGCCCGAGCTGGCTCGTCACCCCAAAAAGGTTTTTTTGCCCAAAGCCCAACAGCCACTCAAACCCTGAGGGGCCCCTTCAGAACAGCTGGGGGTTTCTTTTACAACAAAGGGCACCCGGCCCCCCCCTTTCCACGGGATAAGGGTGGATCGTTTGACTTTAAACAAGATGAATCAGGCATGGATTTCTAAAGATGTTTTTCCCCCCAATTTCCCGAGGTCACCGATTATTTGCCGGTCTACTTCCTTTCCTTTTCAAACGGGAAAGGGGCCTTTTGAAAATTTTTTTTTAAAATGTCATTTTTTAAATTTTGAAAATTTTATTCTTTTTTCCCTTTTTATTCTTTTTTGCTGTGAGGAGACTGTAAAACACAGCAAAAGGTTTTTATGACAACACCGTATTTCCCTTTACCACTTTATCTTTAAAAAATTTTTGCATTTTTCCCAAAGGGGTTTTTTTGAGGGGCCCTGTTCTGGGGAGAAAACCGGGGTATAATTAAAGGTCCTTTTGGAAAAAGAAATGTTTGGCCTTTTTTAAGTGGCCCTTTCCTCCCCCCACAAAATTTTTAATATGGGCGGGGGAATTTCCCTAAATTTTTAAAAATTTTTTGGGGGGCATTTTTCTGTGAGATACAGCAATAATCATGGTCCTTTGGAAAAAAATGTGGCTTCTAAAGTGGCATTTCTCCCCCACAATTTTTAACAGTTTGGGGGGAAAGTCATATTTATAAAAATTTTTTTGGGGGCATTTAGGGGTTGGGGGGATAAAACAATACCATGGGCCCCTTTGGAAAAGAAATGTGGCTTCTAAGTGCATTTTTCCCTCCCCAAAATTTTTTAAAAGTGGCTTTAGAAAATTTATTTTTTTTTAATTTTTTTGGGCATGCTGCTTTGAAATGCAAAACAATACTACAGGGGCCTATTTTAAAAAAAAATTTTTTTTTTAACAGACATTTGGGTTTTTCACAATTGACCAAAGGGGGCCAAAGGGGCATGCTTTTAATTTTTGGGGGCATTTTGGGTTTGAAAAGCACCCAAAACTACAGGCCCCATTCTAAAAAAAAATGTTTTTTTTCTAATAGACCCTTTTTTTCCCTTTACAATTTTTTCAAAAAGGTGGCTCAAGGGGGCTTGTTTTTTAATTTTTGGGGGCATTTTTTCTGTGAAAATGGACTATACTAACCCGGACCTATTTCCCCCCCAAAAAATGTTTTTTTCTAACAGACTTTTTTTCTTCACAAATTTTCAAAGTGGGTCAAGGGGGAAGGTGCTGGTAAAAAAGGGGAAAAGGTAGGAAAACTGTTTTAAAGGGCACATTTTGCAAAATGACTTGTTTTTTGCAAGAAAATTTTAAACATGCTATCAAACCCTGGGATTGAGAAAAAACCCCCTTTAAAACAAGAAAAAAAGAGAAACAAAGACATGGTGGGATTCCAAACCCCATTTTAAAAATGTTTTTCTAAATTAAACTAAAAAAAAACTTTCTGTACAAAATACTGGGAAAAAAAAAATTTCCCCCAATTGGGAAAAAGGGAGGGACAGGAAAACTGACCAATGTAGGGGGATTCGGGGGACTGGAGTAAGGGGGCACGGGACAAGAAACAAAGTACAGAACAATTTTCCTCCAAACACGTTTTAGTAAAAAAGAGAAAAAAAAAATGCCCAAACAAAAGGGCACCTGGGTGGGAACCGGAGCGTTTAAAACCCCCATAAAATTTTCCCAAATGAAGCTCAATTGGTTTCCCCACTCAACGGGGGGGGCAAACGGGTACCCCGGTCTTGACTTTGAAAAGGGAAGGGGTGGGAGTTCCCCACATTCCCTTCCGCACCCCTGCTTCGCACGACATTTTTTGTTGCTGCTTCCCTCAGGGGATTTTAACCCCGCGTTTTAAAAGATGACGGGCGCCAGCCTGGGCTTCACTGCACCCACGGTAACTCCGGCCCCCGGGTCATGCTTGGCCCAGGGCATTTTTTAGTCAATGCCCCTTTTAACTAAAATGGGGGGTTGAAAGCTCCTTTTTCCGGGGACTTTTGTAATCTTTTGGGGGCAGACAGGTTTAATGGTCATACGGGGCGCCCGGACAGGGACAATATATTTTTCCAGTTCAAACTAAAAATGGTGGTTTTAAAAAACTCCTTTTTCTGGGACTTTTTTTAAATGTGGTTCCCGACAGGGTTTTTTAATTTTGTCCCTTTTGCGGGACAAGGGCCAGAAATTTTTGTGTCCATTTCCCAACTAAAATGGGGTTGAAAGACTCCCTTTTTGCGGGACTTTTTAAACTGGGGGCATGCAAAGGGTTTCGGCTCATGCTGCGTTTTTAGGACAGGGATAAATTTAATGTTTCCCGTTCAAGTAACATATGGTTTAAATTTAAAAACTGCCCTTCTGGGACTTTTTAAATTGTGGGGGTGATGCAGGATTAAGGGTCATCTTGGTACAAAAAACACGGATAGTTAATGGTTTTGTGGGAAACCCCCCCTTTTTTTTTGTGACTTTTATAACCAAGTTTTGTTGCCTTAAAAGTGCACTTTTCCAATTTGACTGTTGTGGATTTTTAATTTTTTAAACTTTCTCCAGCCTTGTTTTGGGGGTAAAAAATTTAAGGGTGTTGTTGGGTCTCCCCCCATAACTTTAAAGGGTAAAAAACTCAAAATCCGGGTCTCACAAATCGAAAAACCTTTCCCATAGCGGCCCCGGGCTTCACTTTTCGAAAACGATCTCGAAAAGGGCCAAAGCAATCGCTCAACCCCTAGTCCCAGGGGACCATGATCTTAAACCGGTCTTTTGGTGGTTTTGAATTTGTGCCCCCGCATTCGGGGCCCATTCTGGGGGTGGTTTAAAAAAGGATTGCCAGAGGTCCCAAAATTTCAAACCCCCCTTTTTCTCCCCCAACCATGTAGTTCACTCCATGTTCAGAAAGATAAAAAAATGTAAAAGGTATAGAAGAGTTGTTCACAGTCTCTGATTGAGAAACTGCACTGCAGAGACGGCAGATCACAGATATTCTTAAATTCCTCTCATTTCCCACCGCCAACTAGGAATTGAAAAAAAATTTTTTTCTATTAAATCCTGTGAAATGCGGCTGCTGGAAGAAATATGTATAAAACTATTTGCGCACAAGTGAGTAAATCGGGGAAACAACGCCGGACTGCAATAAGAGTATTTAAATTTAAGGTTTTAATAGGCGGTTTTGGGGAAACACTGACAACGGGACAAGGATTGCCAGGCCCCCCTTAAAAACCCCTCTTTGCTCGCTTACCCCCTGTATTCACTCCATGTTCAAAAAAAAAAAAAAAATTAAAAGGAAAAAATTGTTCACAGTCGTTTAAAACTGTACGGCAAAGAGGGCAGATCACAGATTTTTTAATTCCCCTTAATTTCCACCGGCCAACTAGGATTAAAAACAAAATTGTTTCTTTGAATCCCCTTGGGAAAGCGGGTCTGCGGAAGAAATAGTATAAAAAACTTTGCGTACAATGAGCTCTTTGCGGGAAAAGACCACGGACGCAAAAAGAGAAATTTAAATGTTTAGGGATTAATATGGCATTGGTAACACTGATAACGGGAAATTTTACAGGAAATATGTATAACAAAATTTGCACAAGGACCTTTTGTCCAGACCCCCCGGACTTCAATAAAACTATTTTAAAGTTATAGGGATAATTTATGCCTTTTTTGGGAACACGACACCTGAGTGCAATAGATCTGGAAAAACAAAGGGAAAATTTTTTCACCTGCATCAGAGTCTGCGGGACAAAA
Source organism: Phyllomedusa bahiana (assembly GCA_025379985.1). Taxonomy (NCBI): domain Eukaryota; kingdom Metazoa; phylum Chordata; class Amphibia; order Anura; family Hylidae; genus Phyllomedusa; species Phyllomedusa bahiana. The sequence continues at coordinate 10,225 of JAODAL010069771.1, forward strand.
AAGTGTTAAAAAACTTTGCTTTTTAAATTCAAGTCACAAACACCGGGCTACAAAATATCCCCCTTCCTTTCCAAAGCCCTCCTCCCCCCGCCAATCCCCCCCTTTCCCCCCCCACCCTGGTAGACACACCGTAAATCTTTAAAATTTTCTCTTACTAAATAAAAAGGGAAAATTCCTAATTAACTCATCTTAGCTAACAGTGGTTTTTTTCTTGAATTAAAAGAGACTACTCTCATGCTGTTAACAGCTTTTGGTTTTTAAAAACGCTGAGATGTCCTGCTGTGAAGTGAATAGACAGAAATGAGCAAGGGGAACGCATTGCAAATTTAAAAAAAAAGGTCACATATTTTTGCACCCAAATAGATCCCAGTCATGACGCTAACCTCCTCACCCCCCCTTCCTCACTGTTTGGGCTGGCCAAAAAAGACAGGAAACCTGAAAAAGGCGCGATATAAAAGATTACATAAGATTGTCACCTAAACTTTTCGCTGATCGGAAAATTCCGATAAGCCTAAAAACCGTGCTGATTTCAACTTTTGTAGATAATATCGCTCATCCCTATTAGTGAGGTTAAATAACCGAAAATACCTATTAAGAGATCCGTCACCAAACTATAAACTACAAAGAGACCATGTATATGATGCTGGGTCCCTAAATATCTAAATAGAGTAACTTTCACTCTGTACATACAAAAAAAGGCTTTCCCATAAGATTTCTGTCTAAAGGCATTTAACTTACATGCCTGTAAAAGGGAAAAGTTGCTAAATAGCAACTCAATCTAACTATAGGAAAACCCAACCGTAAAGCAAATTTCCGAGGAACCACAGTGACCATTGCATTAGTACACGTTTAGGGAAAAAATTGAATTAGTAATTAAACCATAAATCCTAACCTCCCCAACATATTTCACCACCTGCGTAGCATCATCAGGGGAAAGAGGTTCAGCCTTTTTTGAGTATACCAGGTGAAAGTTACTCTATTTAAATAGTTTGGGACCCAGCATCATATAGATGGTCTCTTTATAGTCTATAGTTTGGTGAAGGATCTCTTTATAGGTATTTTGGGTTATTTAACCTCATTGACCTGTTTTTAACTAGTTCAGAGCACAATGCTTGATAGAAGTATTGTAAAACAGACTATTTTTGTGATGTTCATATCTAGGGTATTGAAGTGTTTCTGAGTGAGTTATGTTTAGCTGGGATTTTAAATGTGTGGCTATAAGTAATTTTAATGTATCATTTAAAGGTTATTAGGACAATTTGATTACGGTAGTTGAAAAAGGAGTTGTGTGCCTATGGCATAAGTGTTTTTTGAGCAAACAGCAGTTTACACCCACAAATAATATTGCTGAACTTGGATGAAATTGTGTTACAAATTTTGGGGTGCTTTTATCCAGGATTCCTTGTAAAAATCAAAAATTTTCATATTCACAACCTAACGCTAAAAAAATTTGTGAAAGACTTCTGGGGCAGATATACTCACTACACCCCTGGATATATTCCTTAAGGGGTGTAGTTTTCAATATGGGATTTTTTTTAGGTGTATTTATTAAGTTTTAGCACTTAATTGTAATGGCAACTTAAGAAAATTGTAATGAAAATGAGACCCAAAACCTAGGGGGCTCCGCAATCTGACTTTGGTTTTGCCCAAAGTCACTAGGCACATATGGGGGTATCTCTAAAAAAATTTGAAAAGGGGGAATTGAGTTGAGTTGAATTTCACTGTCAAACTACCTTGTTTCAGTTTTATAAGGAAAAAATGTAAAATCTGCAAAAAAGTAAATTTTTTTCATTTCACCTCCATTTGCTTTAAATTTTTGTGAAACCCCTAAGGGTTTAATAAACTTCCTAAATGCTGTTTTAAATACTTTAAAAGGGTATTTTCTTAGATGATCATTTATGAGGGGTCTAAAAATAACCCCTCAAAACCCGTCAACTGGGCTGGGCCATAAAAAAAATCTATGTTTTCAAATTTTTGAAAAGTTAAAAATTTCTACTATATTCTAAACCACCTAAAGTCGTAAAAAAAAATAAATGCCATTTTAAAAAATTATACCAACCCACGGACTATGAATTGTACTATAAAATATTTTTTTTGGGAAAAACGTCTACAACAAAATTTTTTTAACTTTAAAAAGGAAAAAGGGAGATTGAATGGACCAAAAGGGGGAGTCCCCCACTGCACTTTTTCGGCCATTTTTTTAGCCTTTTGCGTTTTTCAACCACCGAAAAAACGGCCGAAAATTAGCAAAATTTGTTTTTCTATGGAAAACCGTGCAGCAGTCCCCCCCCTGCAGGGTTTTTTCCGTGGGGCGGTTTTCCCCCGGTGGTCCACGGAAAAACATTGACAACCCTTTTCCCCGTCCGTTTTGGGACAGAATCTTGTTTCTAAAAAGTGAAGGGGGAGGTTTTTTCTCTGCTCATCGCGGAAAACGGCGTCCCCCCCGGGCCCGGGGACGGCCCGAAAAACGGGAAAAATACCGCCCAAACGGGGCCGTATTTTCCTAGCCTGGGATGCGCCCAATTTTTTACTTTTTCTTAAAGCACAAGAGTCAGAGAAAATATCTCTATCACATGGATAGGTAAAAGTATAAAAAATTTTATTCTCACATAAATGACACATGCAATTTCAAAAAAGGGGGTCTTTAGGAAAGGGCAACACGGCTGCGGCGAAAAGGTCCAAAAATCTGTCATGCCAAACTACCGTTAGTGGGTTTACCAATTTTGGCTGTTTCATACTCTTCAACACCATCTATTTTATTTTTGAGAATGGCACATATCACAGACTTCTGAATTGATGTGTTTTTTTACTGTTTTTAAATTTAAAAAAAGTTATACAACAGAACAAAATTTCTCTCTCTCTCCTCTCTCTCTCTCTCCCTATTTATAAAATAAAAATATTATATATATATAAAATATAAATATATAATAACACAAATATATTTGAATAACTTATCTGTAAATATAACTGTATGAAATTTCTATCACAATGTCCTTGAATGTTCTTATTGTAAAGGGCAATAGTCAGGGTTTTCTGGTACATAATCAAGGCTTTTCCAATGCCCCTTTAGGAAAAAATAATACCTTCAAACAGCAACACATGTAGGGCTTACTAAAGCATACAAAAATAAAAATATTTAAAAATTATGAAAATTGACATAATGAACAATGGGTTATCTTAAATATAGAATCGCCCCGTAACTTAAGCAACTGAAAATAAGGGAAAAATGGCAGAGAAGACACAAAGCGTGTCTTGTATTAAACTTAAGCTGTGACTGTCTTCGAATGTAGGAAACAGATACATGAAAAAATATGTGCAAAGGCCTTAGAGCAATCATTAAATGATATTAAAATACTTTAATTTTGAATGAAAACATAATAAAATCAGATATAGGCGACATTCATGTCTACAGACTAGGGGTGACATGTCAGAATGTGCCTGTCAAAAAAAACTTTCAGTGGGAAAAAACTTCATAATTGAGTGCCAATCTAGGGGCATAGAAAATGTGGGGACAAAATATCATTGTAGCAATTTAAAATTACCACTTTTGGGCGCATTCAAATAGTTGTTCGTTGTATAATCGCCATTTTGGTGTAAAACAGTTAGTTTATATAGAGAATAAGTCGTCAACAGTTTTTTGTTGCAAAATACACCCAAAAAATGGCGCAGCCCTAATGGGAAATGTCGCCCTCTGTTTTACAGAACATACTCTGGATTTTTTCTTCCCACGTGAAACAATAGTAACATTATTTCTTGTAATAACTTGAAACATTGCTCCCTCCTATGACTACATAATTCATCCATGTAAGCATTTGATTTACATCTCATGTCAAATTGTACTTTATGTCAATATGGGTCATTTTATAGAAATTCAGTTTTTCTTCAAATTATTTTGCAAATCAAAAGTAAAGAGGTGTGACAAAAATAGAAGCAATTTGCAATCATTTGCACTTCTCTTATGCAAATGAGCTGTTAAGAAGTGAAATGTTGCCATGTTTCTGATTAGCATATTTATACAAGATAATTAACAAACAACTTGAAAAAAGGATTCGCACTAAAAAAATCTCCACTAAACAAAGTTATAATAGTTGAGGTATCTTGGTGACAAAAAAACATTGCGTTGTGCAAAAACAAGTATTTTTTTCAAGTACCTAAGCTAAGTTCCCCATTCGCAAACAGATGAAGTCAACATACTACCAAGGCTATTATCATGCCTTGTGCTGAACTTATTAAACTCATGATAACTAAGTGAATAATCCCTTGGTGTTTGGCACCCACTATGCGTCCAGTACAGCGGTGACAATGGATATATTTAGCCAAGTTCGCCAAGTTTGACAAATTTTTTCTGTCAAAATTCTTCTTGACCCGAATTCATTTGCGCCGAACGCTTAAAAAAACATCTTTTTCCGGCTGGGAAAACCCTGTAGGTAAGATGGGGAATTGATTCTAACGAAGTGGAACGTTTTGAATTTCAGGAAAACTTTTGTTTGGAAGAACGAAGTTTGGGGTACTTTGCGTGAAGAAGTTGCTTTTTATTTTATAAAATGGCTGCAAGCACATGGTGTTACATGGGGGGAAAAAAACTCGGGAGGGAAAAAGGGGGATAGCCTGCATACAGTCAAGATAAGCCAATCAAGACCGTGGGTTCTGTGACGCACCGCACTAATAAACCGGGCGCGACGCTGGAGCTCATACCCTCCACTGATTGATAGGAAGGTGCGCCGCGGCTGCTTTGATACTGGTACTAAAGAACTCATTTTATACAGCGATTTTGGGGGGGCCCCAGCTTGTCTCAGAGACGCTTCTCTTTAAAGTTCATTTTTGATTTTGTGGGTATTGGATCTGAAGTCCCCGTTCGTCCCGGGGAGCTGCATAACATTTTAATGCTTCTGCTCACAGCACTTGAATACCAAGGTATCTAGTCGTTCCTGGTTTATTCATTTAAAGAAACAGCGTTTTTACAATACAAAAAGACTTCATTTTGTCTCTAATTTTTTTGCGCAATTTTTACCCGGGGTTAATTAACGTTGTTCTGCTGCTGGTGACTAAAAAAACCTCTTTTTCACGCCAAAAAATACATTTTTTCCTGACAAATTTCAAAACCGAAGGGTTTTAATTTACAAGTTTTTCCTTTTGCTGTGACCTAAATACACCCATTGTAACCCTAAAAAAGCGCGGTTTTTTGCTGCTCAATTCTTTTCCAAATTTTACATCCAAGGGTTCACTAAATTTTTCGGGTTTTTACTCGTAAAAAAACTTTTTTTCAACCGCCACAGAAGAAATTTCTGAAGCATAATTCATACCCAAAGGGGTTAATTAATTTTTGGGTTTTTTTTTAAAATTTTCCCTAAAATACACAAGTTTTTAAACGCACTACAAGTACATTTTTCCTGCCCTTTTGGGGAGTCTTTTTATATCCAATTTCCCCAAGCTTTTTCTGGGTTCTTTTTGGAGTAAAATACAGGGTGTGTTTTTATCTTTCAGATATTTTCTTAAAACTGTCTGACATTTAGAACAAACAAATGTCACAAGAGTGGCAATCTTCACCCAGTACATGCACAAAAACCCTGGGGCAGGGCCCCGATCGCAGCACAGCAAGGGGACGTCCAGCAGGGTCACCCGTGAGGCCACAACGCCGCTGTCATCTACCCGGTTTCTGACAGCAACCAAGGGGTTTTTGATTGGTTACTAGGCATCCACTTCCTCCCAATGCTCGACAACCCCACCAAGAGCGGGGGGAAACGTCAGACACAACCCTTATTGGCATGGCTCGGGAGCGGGGCAACGGCCCTCACCTGTCCCAACCCCCCCTGTCGCATCCGGTTCCCTCACCGAGATCACATTGGTCTGGCTCAGCGCCACATATAGCGAGGTGAACAATTTGAGGAGGGAATCAACACCTGGGAGGAAAAAATGGGGGCAAAAACCCCCTTCTTGCAGTAGGCGGCAAAGTATGATGAAGATGGCATTTGGGGTCATGTTGTG
>JAODAL010069772.1:0-16209 GCA_025379985.1 Phyllomedusa bahiana
CCTGGCGGGAGGGAAGGGAGGAGGGGTTCTGGGGGTGCTGGTGGTACTGGGGACGGGGAGGCTGAAGCGGAGGCTGATCCCTGTTTTAAATCTGAGAGACAGGGGGCAGTGAGGAACGCTTGGTGGTGGCGGAGGAGGAGTAGGCGGAGACGAGGGTGTGCCGTGGTTGAGGCCCCGTCGGTTGACCTTTTTTGGCCAAGTTTCCCCTCATTTCAACTCATGCTTCGTGCATTGACTAACATTTTTGGGGTGGTTAAACACCTAAATTCTTGCCTTATTTATCGTTTACGGAAAAGGGCGGCATATGACTCGCTGGTGAATAAAGGGCTTGCAAAAGAACCCCAGGTTAAAGGGGGTTTGGCCCTTTTTGACGGTAAATAAGGGGGAGCGGGGTTTCGTGCCGTGGCTGGCTGAATCATATCAGCGGATTCGGCGACCCCCCTTCCCCCTTTTTGGGGGGGGGGGACCCGTATTGAACTACCCCATCGTCTTCCCTTCGTCCAGTGATGAAGCACTCGAAAGCAAAATTGGGGAAAAGAAAAATTGGATCCGCAATGTATCATCTCATAAAAACCAGTGACTTGGTCGTCCTGACTTTCTCATCCAGAAGTGCGGGCTACAAGAAGGGGGCATGCAAGGCGTTGACCCCCGGGATTTTTACCAATTGAGGTTTCCCCTTATCCTCCTTGATGGATAGAAACTGGCGTCAGTGAGACAAAATATCCTCTTTGGCCTCTTGATCTTTTAACATCCTCTGACCCCAACCGCATTTTGTCATAAAAGGGGTTTCTTAAAAAAGGGGTTTACCCACAGGGGGGGGCACGATTTGACATTTGGGCTGCCTTCGCTTCATTTTGGGCAATGATGATGATGCTTGATGACGACATTTGTGGCCGGGACTGGGGGGAAGAGGGGGAAAGACTGCTGGATGCAGGTTGCTTTAAACCCACGAAGAAAGAGGCGACGCTTTTTGTTAGAGATTCACGGGGCCCCCTGACCGCGATGACGCCACGGCCCCGCAACCCACGATCACGGCATGCGTGTTGTCCCCCACATGGAAAAACCCCCTTCTCTTCCTCTAACTCCATGTCCCCCCCCCCTTTTTGCTCGCTTACCCCCTAATTTGACCCCATGTTCAGAAAGATAAAAATTTAGAAGGTATGGAAGAGTTTTGGAAAGTCTCTTTTTAAAAAGACGGAAAATCACAGGTATTCCCAAACCCCTAAAATCAAAAAAAATTGCTGGTTTGAAATTTAAGTGCAAGGTCCTTATCAAAAAAGCTTGACTGCCCAAAAGTAAAAAAAACCAACTATCTGAAATGTTTATGGATAATAAAAGGTTTTTTTTGGATTTATCAGTAGCCCTGTGGTACTAAAAAAATTGCGGGATTAAAATTTTAAAACGCAAGGTGGCTCATGAACAAACTGGCCTCTCCCAAAGTGAAAAAAAATCTGAAATGTATACGGATAAAAAAAGGGTTTTTTTTGGCACTTATCAATACCCCTTGGTGATAAAAATTGCGGGATTAAAATTTTAAAGTGAAAGGTCCCTCTTCAACAAAGTTGACTGCCCAAAAAATAAAAAAAACACCTATTGAAATGTATACGGATAAAAAACGGTTTTTTTGCACCTAAAAATACACCTGCGGTGACGAAAAATTGGGGATTCAAATTTAATGAAGGTATCTATCACAAAGCTTGAGTGCCAAAAGTGAAAAAAACAGCTTTTGGGAAATGTTATGAAAATAAAGGGGATTTTTGCACCTAACAAATAGACTGCAGTTACTAAAAAAGTTTTTATCCAAATAAAAGTTCAGGCTGCCCAACTTCCAATAATACTCAACAGAAAACTGTTAATAAAAAGCTATTGCAATGAATTTTAACTAAAGTCTGGGGCACAATATCCAGTATCCTTTTTAAAAATCCTGTCTGTTGTCTGTGTTCACCCCCCCCCCCCCCCCCCTCACCCCCCGTGCTTTACAGGGCTAGCGCTCCCTTTAAAAAATTTTCAGCCTAACACCAAAAATCTGCAAACTCTATCTAAATTTAATTTTAAGGTTCACAGCAAAAATATGCTTCTTGGGGAAAAATAAGAAAAATTTCCCCAAAACAATTGTATTGTATGGGTTGGGAAAAACAAGCCGTCACTGAAAAAATCCAAACAAAACCAAAATCTAAAATATAACTTTTTAATAATACCCCTAAAAAAATAAATTTGTATTCAAGTCTACCTTAATCAAATATCTTTAAATATTAAAAATTACACCGTCCTATCTAAAATTTCCCCACACTTATCTCAAATAACCAAATAAAGTCCGATAAAAGGCGGGCCCAGTCTTTGTAGGTCACCCCATTGAATCACTTTATTTCCTATCAAACCCCCGAAAAAATTAAAAATATATACATTTCTGTACAGTGTTTTTAAAAATACATCAATTCAAATCCCAAAAATAAATTTCACTATCCCCTTTGATCCCCTATAAGTCTCAAAGGCCACAGTCATGTATGAAAATGCAATTTTTTTTTTTCAAAATTTTTTTGGGTAAATGTCCATTTATCGTCCGTGGGAAAAAGATACATTTTTCCAAACCCATCCAGATACTCAAAACCCTTTCCTCCTGTCTCGGAACAAATAGAATAATTTTTTCTGGCTGTTTTTACAGAGTGGGACACTCCCACTACTAGGACGGGTGACCCATGAGCGAACAGGGGAAGGGTGTTCTATGTAAAACGAGGGGCATGTGATTTTCCAGCCAATCGCAACCATTACAATTTCCCGTATGACGTCGCACACACAGCTCACCCTGCCCTTATTCTCTAAGCGATTTGCTGGCCCCAAAATGACAGGGAAACCCGAAAATGGCGCGATATTAATAGATTAGGGCAGATTTTAACCTAAATTATCGCGTGATCGAAAAAATCCGATCAACATAAAAACCGTGACGATTTCAATTTTGTCGATAATAATCGCTCAACACTAATTGTGAGGTGTTTCCATGATGAAAATCCACTTCACTCCCCTTAATGTTTAACTCTGTACTGTTGCTGTCCATGATGTTTAACCTCCTTACTGTCCTCTGTACTGTTCTGTATCTGCCCGTGATGTTTAACACCCGTACTGTCCCGACTACTGTTGCTGCTCATGATTAGAGATGGGCGAATTGATTCTAACGAAATGAAATTCATTTAGAATTTCAGGAAAACTTCGATTCTGAACAAAGTCAAAGTTTGGGGTGATTCGCGGGAACGAAGCGTGCTTTTGATTTATAAAATGGCTGCGAGCACATGGCGTTACATGGGGCAAAGAAGTCTGGGAGGAAGAAAGGCGTAGCCTACATGACATGTGCAGAGATGAAGCCAATCAAGACCGGCGGATTCTGTGACTCACCGCACAATAAAGCCCGGGCCCCATGCCGCTCCTAAACCTTCTCACTGGTTTTATGGAAGGTGCCGCCGCCGCTGCGCTTATAATATCTATATTAAAGAACTACTTTTATACAGCGATTTTTTGGGGGGTGTCACAGCTTGTCTCAAAGATGCTTCCTTATTCTAATTCGTTTTTTGTGGGGTATTGGAAACTGAAGTCCAAAGTGTGCGTCCAAGCAGCGCATGTACATTTTAATGCTTTGCTCATTTTCTTGAGCACATTGAATACCCAAGGGGTTATCAAAGGGGTGTTCCTGTTGTATTCATTAAAGAAACAGCTTTTTTTACAATCCAAATCCATTAATTTTTTGGGTTGCTCTTTTATTTTGCCTTTAGGATCCAGGGGTTAATTAACGTTGTTTTTTGCTTTGTGGTCACTAAAAGAACCGCCAAAAAAGAAATTTTTTGCCTGTCAAAATTCATATCCGAAGGTTCATTACAATTTTTTGTTTGTGTTCCGTAAAAAACACGCCTTTTTTACATGAAAAGCTGGAAAATTGTTGGCAGCTATTTATTTGCGCAATTTACATCCGGGGTTAACAAAGTTTTTTTTTCGGGCCTTGTACTTAGTAAAAGAAACTTCCTTTTTCACCCCCCAAAAAAAACAATTTTTGCCTCTAGCATAATTCATAACCGCGGGTTTTAATTACAAGTTTTTCTTTGTTGTGTCCGTAAAATCACACGTTTTTAACACCTCAAAGGGGAAAATTTTTGGTACATATTTTTTTGCACAATTTACACCCAAGGGTTAACTAAGTTTTTTTCTGCATTTGTACTTAGAAAAGAAGCGTTTTTTTTCACCACCAAAAAAGAAATTTTGCCGGTAGCTAATTCATCCCCCGAAGGTTAATTAAGCCTGTTTCTCTTTTAATTTTCATAAAATACACATTTTTTTTTAAAAGGCACATACAAGTAAATTTTTTCCGGGCCATTTGTGGAGCGCAATTTATACCCCAAGGGTTTACCCAACTTGTTAGTGTTTAATTTTTGAGGTGGCAGGTCTTCACCCTGCGAGGGGCGTGGCAAAAACTTCCCGGGAGCGGGGCCCGGTCGCACACAGCAAGGGGAGCGAAAGCGAGCTTGGGTGGGGGCCAAACTGCTGCTGCACTAGCGGCCGTGTGTTGTTCAGCAACCCAAGGGGTTCTTGATTGGTTACTGGGTCACCCACTTCCCCCAGATGACATCTGACAACCCCAGCCAAGATCGGGGGAACGTCAACACAACCCATTGGCAGGCCCGGAGCGGTCAGGGGCCCCACCTGTCCTAAAACGCCTCTGCCCCATCTGGTTCCCTCATCAGAGACTACTATGTGGTCGGGGCCAGTGCCACTAACAGCAGGATGAGGAGGACAGTCACCCGCATTTGGCAGCGAAGAAAGGGGGGCCCCAATATCCCCTGCTTCTTGCGTAGGGGGCAAAGTATAGATGTGGAAGGGGCAGGGGAGGTCATGTTGTGAGGCTCACCTCTGTTTACCAAGACCGTGATGAGGACGAGGCGATAAACACAAACGTGATGATGACCGACCCTTGTGACCGGGTGAAGCAAGGGCTTCCATCGTCAGAAAAGAGGGCCACTGCGCGCAGGCGCGCGCAGCCAGCAAGTGGGTTGTGTGGCCGTGAGCCAGGGTAGCAGCGTGAGGTCGGGAGCCAAGGGGGCCACGGGGAAAGAAAACCCGCTTCGCATGTCCAAGAAATACGGCACAGGGGGGCTCAGCGAGGCAGCGGTGGATAGTCACCAGTGGGGAGTGTTGAGGTAAATCAGCTACTCGGCAGTGTGGCAATTTTTTTCTAAGACCCCAGGGGGACCCCGAATAGGGTATATTAGAAACTTGGGGAGGAAGGAAGCGTTGGGGAGGGAGCTAACGTTGGCACCATGGCCCTGCGTCAACACAGCAGGTCCAAAATCCTGGGCCTGGGAGAAACGGGCTCAGATGTTGGGCCATCCGCCGCCGCAGCAACAGCAGCAGCGCCCCGGGGACGCAGCCATTGCGCCATCAAGGGTCCCCCACCTCGCAAAGGGACTTTTTATCTTTGCCATCATCCTCTTGTCCAGATCACTCTGCAAAAACCCCCGTTGAAGATCCCTGGACAAATGGGGAGCCCCAAAATGGATGTTGGCCGCAACTTTCGATTTTTTCAGTGGAGAAGCTGTCCTCCCGGGTAGATGTGGCATCAGAGTGGGGTTCATGCGGCGGGGCCATCGTTACCCCAAGGGAAACCCCCTTGTCCACGGGAAATTTGGAACGACTGACCTTTGTCAAGATAAATCAGGGTTTGGGTCGGCCCGGGTTTTCCCCACACCAACCCTTTGGGGTCAGCTCATCACCCTGACGCCCCCCACCCAAACTGTGAAAATGATTGGGGGGCAAACTATCTTTCCCCGCCACTTTCGATGCCCCCACCACCTGATGCCACACATCTGCTGACAGTTTTCTTGTGCCTACCCCATCTTTACCAGGGGGCTGTATTTTTCCCCCCACCCCCCACACCCGTCATTGGGCCACTCAGACCCCATGCTGTCTGCGTTGCTGGTGCCTTGACATCCCCCAAAAGTGTCATTTTGCCACCCCCGACCTCAAGCGCTCTGCTGTTGTTGCGCTCGGGCATCTCCACACCCTTCATTGTGCCCTCTCCCCGACCTCATGCTGCTTCTCCTGCCATTACCCCACTTCGTCATTGTGCCACTCTGTGGGCCCACACTTTTTGAAACACTCCCCGAATGTAATTGTCCACGCCTGACCTCATGCTGCTGCGTGACTCCGGGGGTGCCCCCCCCACCTGTGTCATTGTGCCACTCTGTTGGGCCCACCCTGTTTTGCAACCTCCATAATTTTTATTTTGCCCCTCTCTGACCTCATGTGCTGCTATGGGGTGCGCCCTGACCCCCACCTCTGTCATTGTGCCACTCTCCACCTCATGCTGCTGCTGCTGTTGATGCCGTGACCCCCACAATGTTCATTGTGCCACTGTTGACCTCATGCTGCTGCTGTGGCTCTGCCGTGACCTACACACTCTGTCATTGTGCCCCTGTCGACCTCATGCGCTGTTTTCACTGCCGTGACCTACACAAAATCTTCATTGTCCACTCTCTGACCTCATCTGTGTTGATCCGTGACCTCCACACTGTGTCATTGTGCCACGTCTGACCTCATGCTGCTGCTGCCGTGACCCCACTCTTGTCATTGTGCCACTGGGGTTGCCTACTACTGTTTGTACCACCTCCACACTCTGTCATTGTGCCACTCTCTGACCTCATTCTGCTGCTGCTGTTGATGCCGTGACCTCCACACTGTGTCATTGTGCCACTGTCTGACCTCATGCTGCTGCTGTGGCTGCTGCCGTGACCTACACACTCTGTCATTGTGCCACTGTCTGACCTCATGCTGCTGCTGTGGCTGCTGCCGTGACCTACACACTCTGTCATTGTGCCACTCTCTGACCTCATGCTGCTGCTGCTGTTGATGCTGTGACCTCCCCAGTGTGTCATTGTGCCACTGTCTGACCTCATGTTGCTGCTGTGGCTGCTGCCGTGACCTACACACTCTGTCATTGTGCCACTGTCTGACCTCATGCTGCTGCTGTGGCTGCTGCCGTGAACTACACACTGTGTCATTGTGCCACTCTGTGGCCTACTCCTGTTTTTGCCACCTCCAGAATGTCATTGTGCCACTCTCTGACCTCATGCTGCTTTGGCTGCCGCCGTCACCTCCACACTCTGTCACTGATGTTGCCACCTGAGCCCTCAGCTTTTTTTTTTTCAGCTGTCGCTGCCATGAATTTATCAGGTTACATTCCCACTTGAGTTTTTTGGTCAGTTTTGACTTCTTAAAGGGGTTGTCTCGCTACAAAGAATAGCTTTCAAATTGTAGGGAACACAAAATAAAGACATTTTCCAAATATATTGCTTTGTTCCTCTGTTTTCCCTAAGGAGATACAAGTGAATTTATGACCTCCCTGGCTATTTCAGTTCCCTCAGTACCAGACCTGTAAACAATTCTCCCCCTGCTGTTTTTCTATGAGATAGCAGTGAGTGATGTAATCACACAGGTTGCTGCAGTGTCCTTGCTGCTGAGCAGTAAAAAGCTTCATTTATGTAAAATAAACAGCACTGTAATTAGGGCTTTTGTTTGAGGGATCAGATAAGAAGTCCTGTTAGTAGTTTGAGAAGCTAATCTGATCTAATTAGCAACTGAAAGCACAGCACAGCATGGAGCTGTACAAGCACAAGCTGTATGCAAATTAGTCAGTCTGAACCAGGAAGTGGCAGAGTATTTCATTCATGCATCCTTTGAAACTCTGTAGGGATACAACTCCTTTAAGTGCCCAGGGAATTTCATAGTGAAGCGATTCTAAGAGCGGCGGCAGTCATATGCGTGTCATATTAAAACACAACATTGCATGAAGACCAAACCAAGCTCCCTCTGCATATTTAAACATGGAACAACGTTCTACAGCACCCTGCAGGCTCTGTGCAGCCTGGAAATAGCTGTTTTTTAATGCGATTTGCCCCAAAGCAATTCTGACCGAAACTAATTTTGTCGGGAAATTTGGCGAAGTCACTGCATCGAATTTTTGAGAAATTCGCCCATCTCTACTCATGATGTTTAACCCCTGTACTGTGATGTTTTTATCTTTAATGGTGCTCCCCATAATGTTGCTCTTCATGCTGTCTCTCACCATGCTGTTGCTCCCCATGTTGTGCTCCCCTTAATTTTGCTTCCTCTGCTTCCCTTGATGTTGTTGGTAGGATAAGGGTAGGTCTAGGGTTGGTGTAAGGTTCAGAGTAGGATTAGGGCTGGAGTTGGGTAGGGTTAGGGTTGGAGTTTAGGTAGGGTGAGGGTTGGGGAAGGGTTAGGGCTAGAGTTAGGGCAAATATATTTTTACATACATACAGTCATATGAAAAAGTTTGGGCACCCCTATTAATCTAAATCATTTTTAGTTCTAAATATTTGGGTATTTGCAACAGCCATTTCAATTTGATATATCTAATAACTAATATTGCACATTTTGTGTTAGTACAATAAACCTCATTTCAATCCGGAAATATTACTGTGCCCATCAGTTATTAGATATATCAAATTGAAATGGCCGTTTCAAACACCCAAATATTTAGAACTAAAAATGATTAAGATTAATAGGGGTGCCCAAACTTTTTCATATGACTGTATGTATATATACACAGCCGTGTGGACATTGCTTAAAAAGGTTTTCTTGCTACAAAGCTCATATCTGTACTGATGGGGACAGTAAAATAAGCACTTTTGCAATTGGTTTGAATTAACTAAATCATTTAGTATAGCAGCTATAAGCTAATCTGTGAGTGTCTTGAGCTAAATCTGAAGCCTTACATTTTTGTGCATCTTCCTTCAACTTAATATTGTCCATATGTTTTATGGTATAATCTTGAACACCTCTCCCCTCCATAGTTTACATATTTTTTCAATAATCTGTTTTTATCCGTAGTGCCAAAACAATCTGCTCATTGACCTTTCTTTTCACTATTCCTGTTATATCCTGTTGCTGTACTTAGTCTTAACTATAGGCAAATGATTCGGTACCTGATCGTTCAATTTTCTCTTGATCTTAATACTGTCATAAGGCAGCAGTTCTAAAGAATGAGGAAAGTACTTCAGTGTCTATTTATCAGATATATATGTGAAGACTTCCTGTCTTATACCTCTGTTGCCTGTTAGAGTGATGTCACCCTTTGACACAGGCCAGTTGTGCTTTCCTTTTTATTATAAAAAATGGTATGCTGACATATCCTTGCAAGTCAAAAAGACACTCTTTCAGTTTCTGCTCAGTGAATAGCTCTATGGATAAGTTTGACATACCCAGCGGGAACTTATATCTGTCAAATGTAGACCTTAGAGGCAATCTGTACAGGCAGTAAGTGAACAGTTACAGTAAGGGCATGTTCCCACGGTACGGGTTTTCGGCCGGTTTTTCAGCCGCTTTGCGGTTTTTCAGACCGCCTGAAAAACCGTCCAAAAATGAGCACAATGGTGCTCTATGGAAAACCCGTCTTTCCGCCCGCGGTCCGGCAGCAAAACATTGAGCAAGCACATTCTTCCGTCTGGTTTTCGGTCGGAATCTGTGCTAGCCAATGTGAAGAGGGAGGGCTTTTTTCCGCTTATCGTGGAGAAAAGCCGCCCACCCCCTCCCCCCGCGGCCGTGAGGACGCCCGCAAAACTGGACAAATACCGGCCGGCAAACCGACCGGTATTTGTCCTGTGCAGTGGGAACGCGCCCTAAAAAGGGGCAAGTGTAAAGATGTGAGCAACTCTGATAAATTATGCCAAGTAGAGGGCTAGGAGCATCTTCAAAATAACTAGTCTTGTAGGGTGTTTCCACTATGCAGTGGTAAGTACCTACTAAAAGTGGTCTAAGAAAGGAAAACAGGTGAAAAGGTCATAGGTGCCCAAGATTCATTTGTGCATGTAGGGAACAGTGGCTAGCCCATCTGGCCAAATCCTACTGAAAAAGATAATGATACCAGGCAGTAAAGAGTCGGGACACAAAGAACATCTCTTACAAAGCTTGCTGTACATGACACTGTTCAAGACCAGAGGGTTAGAGGGTTTATGCTGACTCTTTTCCACCATCAAAAGCACCTTCAATAGGTAAGCTTCAGAACTGAACCATGGAGCAATGCAAGAAGACGGCCTGGTCTGATAATTGATATTTTCTTTTATATCATGTGGATGATCGGGTGTGTGTGCATCACTTACCTGGGGAGGAGATGGCACCAGGATGTATTATGGGAAACAGACAAGCCAGGAGAGGCAGTGTGATGCTCTAGGCAATGTTCTGCAGGGAAACCTCCAAGCTACTTAAGGTGCTTTCACATGGTGCTTTTTTTTTGTTTGTGCAGAAATGCACAACAATAAAGGCAGTTTAATGCTGTGCAGTTCTGTAAAAAATGCACCAAAAACACACTGTGTGAAAGCACCCTTAGACACTTTTGAGACCCCTCATGGCAATGTTATTTCCTAACGGCAATGAACTGACTGTTCACCTTCTGCTTAGTACAGTATATCCCACCCCATGACAGGTGCCATTGTCATGGAATAATATTAATGTTATTCACTTCCCCTGTGGTGTAGGATTTTAATGTTATGACTAAATAGTGTGTATTATGTACATACACTATGAATATAAAATATATAGTGACAGTAAATCCTTTACATTAAAATATAATATACTGATCATATAAATATTTTAATATTTAATACGCTGTAAATCACAGTCAATTAATTGAGTGCAACCAACCACTATTCATGAGATGAATATTGCAGGGTGGGTGGACTCGTTTCAATTATTTAATTTAATTAGGAAGGCCACAGAGCAGTAAACGGATATCTCACTATGCTTCATATTCATCATTTTTTTTTATCATTTTGCACAATAAATTTTCAAAACTGTTAATGACAAGATTAAAAAATAACTGGGGCAAACTTACTATTCCAAATGCACCAGAATTCTTGCTCAAATTGCACCAATTGACATACATGTTGTGCACCACATTTGTTAAGCGTTTTAAATACTTTTTAGACACTTAAGTAGCTTATCTAGCAAGGAGGTGTGGTCTATTGAAAATGGATGTGTCTTGTTGGAAAGGGGAGCAGCTTAACATGTAACATTGTGCTCCAAAATTATGTTGCAATTAATTATTGGTGTAAACTAAGACAACCAATAGGAGACCTTTGGGTGAACAGAAAAGCATTGGCACAGATTTGCCAGATGATCATAAAGTGAATATACTGTTTTCTTTTTTTGATGATCTAAAGCTTGAATCTGCTGAAAACTCTCCACCAAAGTCCTCATAATTTAAAATGGATTTTCCTTGCAGATTTCCCTCTGGATTTCGGTCTGAAATATGGAAATTTCTAGCAGCAATTCTGACCTGTCAGAACATATCCTTGACTCTCGTTTATGAGCCAGAGAAGAAATAGTCTTATTTCTGGGTCTGGAACATGTCAACTAACTTAATATCATATAATAACTGAAATCATACTGTATAATACTAAATTTCCCCATGGATGGAGATGCTCGGAAATGGAACTGTTGATGTAACATTTTTTGAGAGGTGACAATAGATTGTTTAGGGTCCCAGCAGCATGATACAATGTGATCAGAGATTCATCAATCAAGGGACCTTGTTAGAAAAACATAGGGGAAGGGCATGTGAACAATATTATTAAAGTTTAAATGGGTTCTTAAACCCCACTAATATAAGGGTTATGAATTACAATGGTGTCTTTAAGGCAGTCCAGGCCAATAATGAGTTTAAGGTTTTTCATAGTGTTGCTCTTCAAAGTTAGACCACAATCAAATTTTACCCGAGTTCAAGTACTTTGGTTTGGGTCAGACCAAAATGATGTTTGGTGAAAATCTTTAATAAAAAAAAAGGAAATCACCACAAACTTAACCCTAATATAGGGTCAGAGTTATTGTTGTTTAACCTTCATAATGCTGGTAAGAGAATATAGAGCAGGATTACTCCTAGAGCTCGTTCCATATGCAGTGGGTGGCAGCTGATTATTACAACTGATACCCGCCACTAGCAGCATTGAGTGGAGTTGCCGTTTAACCATTTAGATGCGGCATCTAGGTAAATGAGGAGCAGTGTTGCGCACCTTTCCTCCCTCCAATCGGCTACCACAGCAGCTGGAGGCCTTATGAAGGCTTCCATAGCTGCCATTTAAACTCTTCTATTTCTTCCTACCTCAGAAATAGAAGTTTTTAGAACCACGTTTTTTGGATACCCCCTTTTGCCCTTATCTTTGTAATACGAAGGTGTTCAAAAAACCCCAAACGCATTCCCCCCCGGGGTCAATCTTTTGGAAGAATTTTCCCTTTAGTGAAAAAAAAGGTTTTTTAAAAAAATTAAAAAAATTTAAAAAAAAAAAAATTTTTCCACCTTTTGCCATTTAACACTTTCAAAAAAATTAAAACAAAATTGGGGGTTTAAATTTCCCTCCCCTTTAAAAATTCCCAATTTTTATTGGAAAAAAATTATAAAAAAATTAAAAAAAAATTTTACCCTGGGTTTCCCAAAAATGAAAAAAAAAAAAAAAAAAAAAAAAAAAAAAAAAAAAAAAAAAAAAAAAAAAAAAAAAAAACTTAAAAAAAAAAAAAAAAAAAAAAAAAAAAAAATTTCCAAAAAAAAGCTACCAATGCCAAAAATTTCCAAAAAAACCCCCCAAAAAAAAAAACAAAAAAAAAAAAAAAAAAAATTTTAACTAGAATTATTTTTGGCTGAAGAAAAAATATGACTTAGTGGGGAAAAAGAGACCTGGGTTTTATGAGGCTAAAGACTTTGGGTTTGGGTTAAAAATT
This sequence comes from Phyllomedusa bahiana, assembly GCA_025379985.1. Lineage (NCBI taxonomy): Eukaryota > Metazoa > Chordata > Amphibia > Anura > Hylidae > Phyllomedusa > Phyllomedusa bahiana. Next base: position 12,769 of record JAODAL010069772.1, read on the forward strand.
CAGGGGTTTCAGTTTATTTAAAAAGAGAAAGGGAAAAAACTGGGAAAGGGGAGGAGGTTTTTTTAAAAATTTCCCGTTCAAATCAACCCCTTTGGGGAAAATATAAATATAGGAAAAAAATATGTTTAAGTCAAATTTTTGGGTGTTTTTACCATGGGGGGAAAAATAATTTTTAAAATTTTATTAGGGGGTTGGGTATGGGTTCAATAAAATAAAAAGAAATATTTGGGGGATGTACTCCTCAGAAAAATAGTTTAAGGGAGATAATTTTATTTTAAAGAAGTTGTTTTTTAAAAGATGGAAATTTTAATACCAAAATAAATTGGGAAACTGAAACCTGTGGGTTTTCATAAAATTTGTCAAATTATTTAAAAAATTTTTTCAGGGGTTGGGGGGGAAAATAGGAAATTGTGACACAACTTAATTTCATTTTTTTAAAATTTCCTTTTAATTTTTCTATCGAGGAGCCCCAAAAAACATTGAATTTTAGACCCCAAAAAGCTATTAAAGGGAAAAAAATTTAAATTAAGTAAAGGGTTTTTATAAGAAAACAAAGGGTGGGGGGACTGGATTATTTTCCCTGGGAAAATTTAAAAACCCGAAATATATTTTTTTACTGTTTTTTTTAAAAATTTTAAAAAAAATTAAATTGAAAAAAGTTTACCTTTTTTAAAAATAGGGGGAGGGGGGGTTTTTTTGGGGGGGAATTTGGGGGAAAGCAAACCTATTAAACATTTTTCTCCTGAATTTTTCCAAGGAAAATTACCCTTCCCGTTGTGGCAGAAGGATGAGGTAAACTTCACCTTAAATGTTTCTTGTCTAAGCCCCCGGAAAAAAGTGCGCTCCCTTAATAAGATTAAAAAAGCCAAAACACCCCATTTTCCTAAGGGAGTTGAGTAAAAGTTATAGCAGGCCCCTGTCTTAATATTTTTCGACCTTTTATAGTAAATGGGGGATTTTTCCCCAAAGGATTGATGCATACCCAAAAAAGGTGCCAATATTTTCCCCAAAAAGGGGTCAAAAAATTATCCCGGAAACCCTTTAAATTTTTAGGTAAAATGTTTGAAGGGGTTATTTTTGGGGTATCTCAATGGAAAAAAAATTTTTAAACTCCGTTCCAGGCATGGTTTGTGAAAGGGGTTCCCCCGGGTTTTTTCAAAAACAATCCCACTCCCGCTTTATAAAAGGGAAATTTGTTCTTTGGGGGTGGAAAAAGGGTGGGCATTGGTTTTTCATATCTAGATTTTTTTAACATTTTACTTTCTGGGGCCCCAAAAAAGGTAGGTAAAGTAAAAAGAGAATGCTTTGATTGGGAGGAAAAGTTTTCAAGTGGATTTGTGGCTTCAGTGGGTAGAAAAAAAAAGGGTTTGGGGTTAAAAAACACATGCTGGGAAATGATTTCCCGTTTTTTAGTGGGAACCACAGGGGTTAAATATAGAGAAACCCATCCTCTTTAATTCATTTTAATAATTTCTTAGAAGAAGGATTTTGAGAAGGATAGAAGGAAGCTCTGTAAAAATTTTAAAACAATAGAGGGTAATTTTTTTATTTCAAAAGGAAACTGGGTAATTGGAGGCCTGGACAGAGAAGTGGCCGAAGTGGTTTAAAAACGGATTTAATTTCAAGATTAAAGCCCCATAAGGGAGGAAAAAATTTGGCCATGATTAATTAAAAAAGGAAAAAAAAACTGGGGTTTTTAAAAATGATATGAAGGAAAGGGTTGGGAAACCAAATAGACAAAAAAGATCTTAAATTTTAACAGCCGTGGGCAGTCCCGAGGAAACAAAGGAAAAAGGAATTTTGGGGTGTATTTTAAAGGGGAATAGATTGCACCAAAAGAGAACATCATTTTGGCCATTTTATAAGTACTGTTTGGGGCCCACACAGGGAAAATTGTGTACTTTTTTTTCACCCGTGCCCGGAAAAAATTACAATTAAAAAAAAGGTTTAAAGGGGCAAAAAAAAAAAATAAAAAAGGGTTAAATGGAAATGCAATTCCCAGAAAAATTAGCAAGTTAAAGGGGTTTTTTTAGTTTAGGAAAAGTTTGGGTTCGGGGGGACATAATAAAATGTTTAAATAAATTTTTCAAGTCAATTTAAAAAGCTTCCCCCAAGTTTATTTAAACCCCCGGGGTGTATCTGAAACAAGGGGGCGTTCTTTTATGTCTTAAAAAAAGAAAGTTTCTAATAAGATGAAAAAAGGGGTTCTTTTACTGTAAGAGCAGTGAAAAAATGGGGGAACTTCTGCCCGAGGAAAATTGGCATGCTGAATTTTACTAACAAAAGTTTTAAAAAAGGGTCTTGGGGGATTTCTATGGTGCAATATTTATTTATTTATTTATTTTATTTTTTTTAACGTTATTTTTAGTAGTGCTTTCAGATTAATAGATGCAAACAAACAAACAATACCCCCAACATGGGGGAACAACAAAGGGAGATCAGGGGGGGGGGGGGGGGGAGGGAAATGCCGGGGAAAGGGTGGTAACAAGGGCGATTTGAAATGCAATTACAATCTGTAAATATGTAAATCTGAACAGAGAAATTATCTAGCATAAACTAACATGCCACGCCGGGCAGATTATAGAACAATATAGCAGAGTTCAAACATATTCAGAGCGTAATAACAGAGCAATGTCAGAATCAGACATAAAGGCAGATAGCGTCAGGAATAAGGCAGTTCCTTTTCATAAAATCTAATTTACTTCAAATATGAAGCCTGGAGCACCCTAAGGGGAAGGAGAGGGAGAAAGAGAAAAAAAAAAAAGGGGGGGAAGGGGAAGAGGTATCCAGGGATGCGCGAGTCTCCCCACCGAAGGAGGCGAGAGGAATAGCAAGTTATAGTGACTAGGATTCTGGAGGAGGCTTGCTGATCCAGCAATTTCTTCTGACTGGCAGATTGGAGTCAGGAAGGAAATTTTTCAGTAAAATATGGACAATTGACTTTTACCTCATGGGAGTGTTTGCCTTCCTGTGGATCAACACTATAGCACAAAAGGCTGAACTAGATGAATGTAGGTCTTTTTTCAGCCTTACAAGCTTTGTAACAAACTGTGGAAAATGTTGTTTTTGAATAGAAGTGATCAAAGAGATGCATTTATCTTCAAATAGTACTGCTAAAACTTACACTTCATATCGACAAAAAATGCTTCCTCATTAAAGTCCATAGGTTGAAAGACAAAAAGTCATTGGTCACAGAAAATGGTGCTGCAGCAAATGTTCTTATTTTTGTAAAACTACTAAAACATAACAAAACCCTACATATTTGACATCACTGGAATTATATTGACATAAAAATACAGTAACACATCATTTATGCCAAAGAGATGTGTTGTTTGGGGGAGGGGCATACAGCTCCTTCCCCAAACATGGCACAAGTACGTTGTTTTTTCACATTTCTCTCCACTTAAAGGGGCTTTTCCACCAAGTAAAATTGATGGGAAA